>JAABNX020000122.1:1482045-1494570 GCA_015163995.2 Mormyrus lacerda | reverse complement strand
CACTAATATTTGCATACACACACAAAGATGTGCACTGATTGCTCGGAGAAGTGTTGGAAATTACCCGCTCTTTGCTGGTCATGTGACCTCCCCTGACACTAAAATTGTCTCCACCATGATGATTGAGTTACCCACCAGTCACCATGGAGCCATTCTGAGACCGTTTGGATCAGGGATGCCCACAGACATCACGCATCCCATGTTCTACCGCCCACATGGGGGACCCCCCCCCCCCGTGCCGTGTAACCATCCATTGTGTGTGTTTCTGTCCCCGTCCCCCTCCTCATCCTCCCATCTCTGTGCTGATGTCATGGAGCAGCTGGATTCTGGAGCACGTTGTCCCCACAGAGGAGACGGTAAACCATCTCAGTGCCAAGCCAGGGCCCCAGAGGTACCCGCAGGCCCCCTAGGCCTCCACCGGGGGGCGCACTCACAAATCACACACGCGCGGGACGCATATGCAGTCACACTCTGCCTGAGACTGTGACGTTTTCCCTTCCCGTATTTATCCACACAAACATCTACTGAGTGTTACGGTTTCATGTCTGATTGACACAAACACATTTAAAGCATTGGTAGTGAGAGTGTGTGATTCGGGCGACATTTTAATTCATGGAACGACTGTGTTGAGTGTGGAGTGACCGGTATGTGTGTCTGCTGTCTGTTCCCTCTTAGGACGAGTCGCTGAGGTCAATATTTATGGTGTTTCAGTACTGCGTAAAAAGTCGAAGCCATGCTTCGTTGAGTCGGAGAGGGCCAGGGGCCCCGCTGCTGCCCCCTAGTGGCTGAATGCTTCTCCTCCATCCTGCCGCCGTCATCCTTCACCGTTTGTTTCTGTTTGTTTTTCTTCTGCGTCGCTCCATCTCGTCCCCGGTTCGCAGGCAGCCGAGAACTCTGGGTAGGCCTAACTGTCAGAAAGTCACCAAGAAAAGCTCTGACGGTGACAGGTAAGTGACGTCACCCCCACACCACACCGCCCTCACCACCCCCATCGCATTTTTCACACCCCTCGCCTCGCTCCCATTGACCGTCCTCAAACCATGACCGAGATCCTCACTGGCTTGCCGGAATGGTGTCAGTGGAATTTTCTTACCAGTTTCCTACGGGCCACTCGTTTGTTGAATGGTCTATATTAGACCCTCATTCCTGGACAGCTTTAATGTTATGTTGTTTTCAGGGCTGGCAAGTTGTGTGACAAGTTGAGATCTTCAGACATTCTTATGACTTCGAAAAAGTTTGAATTTTTATTAGTTGAAGTAACCAACGTTTGTTTAAGTTCCTGGACTTTTCAAAATTATACACGTGGTTTTTGGATCCAGACAGACTCTTGCCTTTGGTCTCTGGTGACCCACTGTCTTTAGCGCAAGTGGTGGTCTTTAAAGAGACTGGACCATCTGGCTCTGAGCTCTCAGACTTTCACAGACTGCTTATCAACCCGTTGGTCCCGATGCCCATGTGGGGCAGTCCTGAAATGAGGATAGCTCGTCTCTGGCATTCTCCCCATAGGTGGAGGTCTGTTCTATCATATTAATATATGTAAGGCCTGCGTGCTTCATCAGTCTGCTCAAGTACCTGGAGGTCTGTCCTAGTGTTTGGTAGGGAGATAGAGAGTTGAGGACTGTGGATGAGTTTCACTGAGTAGTACAGGAAGGGCATTAAGTTATATTGTACTGTGCATATTAGTGGTCTCTGTGGTCTTCATGCTTCTCATGGTTTCCATGGTCATCATGGTCTTCATGGTTTCTATGGTTATCATGGTCTTCACAAATTCTATGGTCGTAGTGGTCTTTATGGTCTTCATGTTCTTCATTGTCACTGTGGTCCTTGTGCTCTTCATGGTCTTCAAGTTCTCCATGATCAATGTAGTCTTTGTGGTCTTCATGGCCTTCATGTTCTCTATGGTCTTTGTTGTCTTTGTGGTCTTCATAGTCTTCATGTTCTCTACGGTCATCGTGGTGTTTGTTATCTTTGTGGTCTTCATGTTCTCCATGGTCACTGTGGTCTTTGTGGTTTTCATGTTCTCCATGGTCTTTGTGGTCTTCATGTTCCCCATGGCCATTATTGTCTACATGGTGTTTACAGTCACAGTCATCAAGTACAATATTTGTTTTCCCTCCTTCTCTAGCCTACATTATAGTGCTTGTAAACAATTTGGCGTCCAAGCAGCATAGCTGCTAGATACCTGATGTTTTTATATTTGTCCTTCTCTGTTTATTTGTACTGATTTACTGTGAAGTGATGTTTCACTTTTGTTTATATCTTTCTTTTCATATTAAAAATTGCATTTTATTTTATTCACATTTCGAGAATACAGCCCTCAAATATTTTCCAGGGCAGTAGAGGGACCAGTGGGCTGTCAAGGTCTGTTAGATCTTCACAGGTGGTTGTGTCCTGCCCAAATTACCTCAGACAGGACAGATCCTGAACCTGGCCTGATAAACATTGTTTGTTCCCCGTTTTCCTCTTCAACCTATCTGAATCATCACTATTGCATCACTTCCGGTGTGCCATCTCTTCACTTGGCTGTGCTCCTCAGATTCATCTTCATGACCCTCTGGTTGGCGTGCTGTGTCATTTGTCCCAGCGTACTGCTCGGGATTCTGTTCAGCGAAGTTGGCACATTGATTTGGTGGACTTGCGTTACGGGGTCAGGCTAACCCTAGTCACTGTCTTAAGCCCTTAGCGGATATCTGCTGCTTATCTCCCAAAGGTTTTTGGGGTTTTGTGTAAGAGGTTCTGTCTTGAGGGCTGGGTTTTCTCTTTTGGGTCAAGCTTATGTCTGATGTTAGGAACCATAGTTTGCAGTTGGACAAACGTTTCATTTTGCATCAATGGTATGTATTATAATGGTATTAACCAAATAAAATGAACTGCCTGGTATCGCTGTCAATTATTGTAATATATGCAGTTCGACTAAGTAGATAAATAGACATTAAAAACCACCTAACTAATAACTTGGAATATTAAGTATGTCCAAACATGCTACAGTATGCTTAGTTCTGGGGTGTGAAACTCCAGTTCTGAAGAGCCGGAGCCCAGCACAGTTTTTGGTTTTCCTTCATTTAACACACCTGATTCGACTCCTTGTGCTAATTTCCACAGCACTCATAAGCTAAATCATTTGTAGTGGAACAGGGAAATAACTAAGCTACACAGGACTCCGGCCCCCCAGGACTGGCGTTTGACACCCCTGGCTTAGTTGATTCTGAAATGTCTCCGTTGTCTGTAGAAGTGAAATTCGCACGTTAATATGTCCTCCCTCCCACCCCTCAGAGCACATGCTCATAGCAATCGCTCACAGTCCCCCCCGGCGACGACCCCCCAAGCAGCCCGTAGGGGGCGACAGCTGCCCCAGGTGCCCGTGAAGAACAGTGGGGTTGAGCAAGGTATGCCTGCTGGTCCTCATGCCAGTTTCACCTGCCCATGGTTCTTAGCTGGTCTTAAGCGCAACACATCCTGCTGAAAAATACATCATCGTGTCGCCCTCTAGTGGTGTATTTTATAATATGTCTTTGCAGCACGTGACGTTTGTCTGTACCTAATGTTCCACATGCCTCTTCTCTGTTTCTCTGCTTTGCTTCTTCCCTGCAACCAACTCAACTCTCTGACCCCGAAGGGCATGCTAATTGCAAGTCAGAGGAGAAAGGTAACATGCCAGCGTGTTGGTGCAGTGCGCTTTCTTTGATGGTGTCTGGATCCCTGTGCCCTGTTCACTGGCACCTGGGTCTGTGTCCCCAGAATGGGAAGCTCCAAGGCTGACCTTCTACGGCTTAAGACCCAACTGTTTATAGCGACGCCTCAGTTCTTTATTTGCGTTAACTTTACAGTCACTATACCTGTGTTAAGATGCATGGTAGTTTTTTTTTAATCCCAGGTATCCAGAGACTGTAGACCCACCCCTGCTCCCCAGTTTGATATCATCCTGGTCTCCGTCTCCCATTTGTAGAGGACAGGTGGTTGCCCTGAGGTTCCCTGAGCTCAGCCGTTAGCCTTTCCTGTTAGCGTTCGCTACATGGTCCCCCCCGTACTGTCCAGCTGTATACCTGGGCCTGCACCTCTGACCTACGGTTACCACATTCCCGAATTTTATTCACGCCGTCCCGCTCTCCCTGTGCCAGCTCTCGTGGTCACGGCAGAGCGGACACGGCAGGTGCCGGTGAAAGTACATTCCTATAGGACGTCCACCACGTCCAGCTCCAGTCAGGACCTGGAGACCGAGCTCAAGAACAAGCGAGAGGTCAGCATCTCATAGCTGTGGTCATCAGATCCGTGACCTTGGTCAGACTTTCCACGGGCTCTGTCTGGCCTCGTTCTCTGTCCGTGATGTCACTTCCTCTTCCCCACTCCAGCTGTACAAAGAGCAGCGGCGAAGCTGCGACAATGTGTCCGCCAAGTCGTCGGACAGTGACATCAGCGACGTGTCGGCCATCTCTCGTGCCAGCAGTGCCTCCCGACTCAGCAGCACCAGCTACATGTCTATACAGTCTGAGCGGCACTGGGGACGCTTCAGGTGAGCCTGCGCTTCCGGGATACACCACCAGATGGCGGCACAACAGGCAGATATCCTCTTATTGGCGCGGTGTATTATGAATACATTATACACACATCTTAATAGATTGCCCCCCAAGCATTCAGTTATAATTGCTTGTGGTACATTAATTAGTGCTTAACAGATGAGTTTTGGAGTGGCACACTGGTGTAGTGTTTAGCCTGTTGCCTCGTACCTCGGGGACCAAGGTTCCAGTCTCCGCTCCGGTGTGTGGAGTTGGCATGTTCTCCCTGTGTCGTCGTGGGGTTTCCTCCGGGTACTCCGGTCTCCCCCCACAGTCCAAAAACATGCTGAGGCTAATTGGAGTTACCAAATTGCCCGTGGGTATGTATATGTGTGTGTGAATGGTGTGTGAGTGTGCTCTGCGATCCTGGTTGTTCCCTGGCTTGTGCCCATAGTTTTCAGGATAGGGTCTGGACCCCTGCGACCCTCAATAGGACAAGCGGGTACAGAAAATGGAGGGACGAAAGTTTACATGATACTCTTTAATTTACTCCAAGTTTTCACTCCCTCTAGTGTTTTTTTCATGTTCCTCCTCATGCAGTCGCGATTTTACCATGGGAATTTGTTCCGCCGTATCTGCTGAGCGCCTGCTAGTTCCAGGTGGGGAGGGGCAGGCCATGCCTGGGGGGGGGGGGGATCGGGCGGCTGATGGGCAGATTGGAGTGTAGGAGAGGAGGGAGTGTCAAGAGAGCCTCACGTCTCAGAGGTCTGGTTTGACCGGCAAACTGCCAGTCAGCAGCTGGGAATGTGGACAGCTGCGCTCAAAATTAAACGTTTACAAACTCACTGGCATGTGATGTAGTTTTACATAATAATAACTGATGACTGCGAGAATGTCTGTTTGTTAGATTAACATGTAAATAATTGATTGATATGGCAGCTACAGTAATATGTTTGGGGAACTGAAGTTGTAAATGGTATCTTTCTAGTAATTACTAGCTGATTGGGTGTTTGGTGAAGTTTCTTCCCTAAAGCAGGGTGTGGCCGCCGCAGCCTTCTCTCCAAACAAGTGTGTCAGATGTATTTTAAATATATCGTGTCAATTCAGCGCAAAACTTTACAGCAATTTTCTGGTTCCGCAGCTTCTACTTGACCAGATATTTTTGATTTCAATTATTGACTAATTAGCTGGCTAGTCAGCCAATTTTTATAGCCGTGATGTAATTTTGCTGAGATTTATCATCATAGATCACTTGGTTTAGTAGATTTTTTCTTGCTGATAAATTGTTTTCCTGTAAAAATACCCCAAAGCAAAAAACAACCCAAAACACTATCTGAAGCATAATTTATGACATATTTATGAAATTGATCACGCCATTTTGCTTTTATTAGTCAGCTAGGTTTGTTGTTCACTCGTGGCTGTCATTTGGGAAATTTATACCATGGTTTAGCTGTAATTCGCATTCGCTCCTGTTGTTTTTATGTCATTGTTTCTGGCTGGCATCTCACTCCTGATCGCTGAGTTTGTGTTTTGTCGATGGTGATACGGCGGTAATATGGCCGTCCCACTCCGCGGAGCAGGACCCTTCTTTCGCTCGCGGGCTGTTTTTGGATCCGCCCGGCTCTCTCGGGTCCCGGGATGGATAACGCTGTTTAGTCGCGTGTAGCATCAGCAGTAAGCGCCGAGTTTGCCAGCCGGGGGGGAGGATCGTCTGTTACAGCTGCTGGGAGCGTAATATGCTGATGCAGGCAGACACATGCCTGCCTGCCTCTCCCCTGCAGCCCCCGCTAACTCGTTTACACCACATGTTCCTGTTCTGCACGGTGTGTTTTTGATTTATTAAGCATCCCTCTTCCCTCTGCCTGGTAGCGTGGCCTGCGTGTCCCATCTGTCCTCCGCTGTGTGTCCCCGCTCGGATCGGTTGCATGAGACCGAGCAGCACTCATGAACCGCTCTTCCCTCGCGCACTCACAGGGGGCAGTAGAGAGACAGATTGGTGGGTTGGGGGGGGGGGTGTCGTGGCCACGCCTCTCCTACAGCACCCTGGATGGCTGCGACAGCAGTCAGAGGTCAGCTGATCCAGACCCCAGGGAGTGTGGCAGAGCCCTCTACCCTCCCCTGACTCCACACCAGCCAATCACGGCGCCGCCTAGTATCCATTCAGTTAGATAGATGTGTTTGTGTAGAAGGGCACATGGTTCATCGTCCGCTTGGCGCCTGTGAGGATGCCTCTCCCAGAAGCCCTTTCCTGGCCACATCCGTACAGCAGCCTCGTTAAGGAAGGTGTTATTTATTATCGGCGAGGTTCAGAGCCCAGCTACGGAGACGGAGAGCAGTGCCCAGTGGGCAGCGCGGAACGATGCCAGACCGGGTCAGCAATGGCCAGCCGCTCGCAAGCGGAGACGTGTCACGTGAGGAGGTGAAGGATGGTGTGGAGCGTGCGGCGCCCCCTAGAGAGGCAGTACAGTGCTGATGGAAGCATCTTTCTCTAATGCTGGCCATGCCAAGCCCAGAGTCTGGCTTATTATCTCTACAGAAGGAAATTCTTAGGACTTTTATCTGCGTTGGATGGTTTGGGCAGATAAGTGTCCAGTGAGTGCTGCTTTCCTCCACCAGAGGGCGCTCTGGTGTCTCTGCCCCCGCTACTCTCTGGTTAACCACGCTCCCATCCCAAACAGGAAGATTCGTGCGGCGGGCCGGAGCATGCTGAAGAGCACCAGCGTGAGCGGCGAGATCTACTCGCACGAGCACAATGACGGCAGCCAGTCGGACACGGCTCTGGGCACGCTGGGCTCCGCCGGCAAGAAGAGGCGCTCCAGTCTGAGTGCCCGCGTGGTCGCCATCGTGGGCTCGCGCCGCAGCCGCAGCACCTCGCAGCTCAGCCAGACGGGTGAGTCCCGCGGGAGCCCCCCCACCATAACCGCGGAGGCCCCCATTCTCAATCCCCCCCGCAGACCCCAAAGTCTGTGGACTGTTGAAAAATGTGCAAAAATACACCCATCTATCTATCTATCTATCTATCTATCTATCTATCTATCTATCTATCAACCAACCATCCTTCCATCCACCCATCCTATCTATCTATGCATCTCTATGCTCCCCATAATGGCCCATAGGAGATGTGCTTTTGAACACCACTATTCCTCGACCAATTAGCTGGGCTGGCGGGATGTGGGCTGGTACACACTGGTCCCCTCTCCTTTATTAAAGCCATTATGGGAATTGACGAAAAGCCACAGGAGAGTGTGTTTCCATGTCTGAAGGATCGTGTACCTTTATGCTTGGTGCCTTAAGAGTCCGGACGGCGGTTTTAGGAGGCGACGGCTGGGCAGGAGCCCAGAAGGGCCTGCAGCTGCATTAGTGCTGTGCTTGTGCGGGTCGTATTCTAATGCCACGTCGAGCGTCCTCTTTTAGTGCTCTGCTTTCCGCTGCGAGTGTGGGTCACAGTCTGCTGGCTCGACAGACCCATGCCTCGCTGCCGTGACAAGCTCACCCCCCCCTCCCCCCATTCTCAGAGGGTTGGGTTTCATAGCTGCAAAGTGTGCCGGCTTTATATGGGCCGGGTATTTTTCATATTGACCCAGTAATGGTCCTTTTGACACGCCGGCCTTGTGAAGAGGCTGCGATGTAAAACAGCAGCCCTGCCTTCTGGGGGAGGGTGGACGGGGGCTGTGGGCCAGTGATCAGATTTTTGCGTGAAGCTGAGTTTGCCATGATATTGTAACGGCAGCGTGTCAGATTGTGTGGTTTGTAATTGGCTTACAAAGCGGTGTTTTCGAGGCTGTGGTTTGGATAAGATCTTGCCGTCGCTGATTTATGTAGCAGCCGATATAACAAGCATTATCTTTAAACACCTCCTCATGGAGGAAACAGCAAAATTCATGATGGCTATTAATATAATTACACACATAACATGAGGAGAGGGACAGAAGTGGCCCAGCTAAGCCACAGGGAAGGTTCCAGAAAGCGGTTCCCTTCAGAGGATCCGTTTGGGCTCCAGGTAAAACCAGGGGCTGAGCAGGTGTTTTGATGGCGCTGGATGTGCTCAGTCTCTAACACACTTCACCTTTAAATCTGGCCGGCAGATTGATCTCTCGTTTTCCACGGAATAAAAAAGTGACGTGACCTTATTCCGCTAATAAGTGCTGGCACGTTTCACTTCTGGCACTGGTGATGTTATTAGTTATCGATTGAATTTTCTGTTGCACAAATATGGAGACACGACCAGTAAGGTATTCATTAATGCATTAAATTTAATCGTGGTACGAAACTAATTGTACTCAATTTTTGCTCTGCTGCTTCTATTTTCTTGTGTGTGTGTGTGTGTGTGTGTGTGTGTGTGTGTGTGTGTGTGTGTGTGTGTGTGTGTGTGTGTGTGTGTGTGTGTGAGCAGGTGCCAACTGGTGGGAACTTCAAAGAGTTCTTGTGGTGGGAACATGAAATTCCTTGTTCCTGAGTCTTGGTTCCAGAAGAGAAGTTCCTCAATGCCGGTGATCAGTAGGTCACTGGTTTGAATCCCACCCTCAGCAGTATAGTTGTATCTCCTTTAGACCCCTGAGTCTGGCCCTTATCCCTGCAAAATCTAATTTCAGAGCAAAGATATCCAGACTGCAGCAGATCTGGGATCAGAAGGGAGCCCGCTGCCGTTTTGTGCCGTTTGATTTGGCTCCACCCCCCCAATGTGCTGAAGTACTCGCTCCTGAACAGACCGTCAGTCTGCTGTTAATTCGCTGCTCACACTTTAACGCCCGGACCTAAGTGATGACCGCATCACTCTGTCACTCCTATTTCAAATGACGTTTGGGCAGTCTGTGCTTCGGCCACGATTCACTCTCATCAACAAAATGTTTCTTTTGCTGTCAGTAAGAAAATTCCTCGAGAATAAGTAAGGAAAACTGGGGCGATGATACCGCCATAGATTTACCGCAGCATAAAATGTGGAATCGGTGACAGAACGATGGTGTGTGTGGAGCAGAAATGGGTGAGAATGAATGGGGATGGCGTCTGGTACTTTTGTTAATGAACAGAAGATGGGAATATGGAGTACGGGAAGGTCGATGCGAAACACCGTGGTCTGGAAAGACAGAGACATTTGTATACCTAGCAATTTACCCACGGAAATCAATTTATGTGCTCAGTATCGATTGTAGCATTAAAGTGCATCCGGCAGAAATGGTGCTAGGAAATCAGACGTAACTTTGGCATGATGTTACTGCGCATTAGTGTTAAGTAATGGTAAGACTTAACGTGAAAATAGTCATCTGTCTCTTAACACAGCCCTGGCTTGGCTCTGTGTCACACGCAGTAATCATCCCATTGATGCAAAAATGGCACGTTGATGGACAGCCCCTTTCGGGTCCTTTAACCTTTCACCGTGTGACCATCAGGAGGTTGTTATCCTGCAGTGTTGAGGCGTCCCCCAAGTGAGACTCTCCTTGATGTTGGAGTCCACTACCTGTCGGCCGTGAAGATGAACTGCCTGGTCTTTACGTTCATTTTATCGGGAATCAGGTAAACCTTGAGCTCAAACGATGGGCTATTATAGCAGACGCCCCCAGACAAGACAGCACCCCATCTTGGGTTTGCAGTAGTGGGATCTCTCTATGCTAAGGGACCGTCAACAAACTCACAGCCCTGAGTGGGAGAGTGATGAAATAAAGTCACCTCTTGATCTTTGAATAAATGGGCTTTATCATATGGAAAAAACCCACTCACCAGTTCATTTTCCAGCACCAAAAGCCTGGGTGATATTTTAAGAAGTCTGATACGTAAAACGGTGACGTAGTTTGGACGTAAATCAGCTCATTGAAGCTCCATCTGCTACACATGGCTGAGCTTCTCCGCACTTTGCTGCACCGAGCTGCTGTCCAGCAGCCAGGCGGTGAGGGGTAGCTGTCAGGCAGCTGTCAGGCAGCAGGGGGAGGCCTGCGCACATGAGAAGATAAGAAGTGTTAACGCCGTCCCATTAGCCGACCATCCGGGGCATTTCCTGCTCGGTGCCCAGCCTCCTCAGACAGACTCCAGGCTCCCAGAATCCAGTACTGATTATGTGGTCATGGATGGATGGATGGATGGATGGATGGATGGATGGATAGAGTCCTCCTTTTCCAGCTAAACGTTGAAACATGCTAAATCTCCTAAATAATGGTAATTCTTCCTTATGAATGTAAGGTTATCTTACAAGCTTTCAGTCTAGAGAGTTTAAATTGGATTGGATGGAGCAAGCGGAGGAGTGCCATTGGTTGAACCGCTGTCACACTGACAAAACGGGCTGCCAAATCATTCCCAGTGAATAAATCACTCGTCAGTGACGAGGTGGAGGACAGTGCACCGTGGGTAATTCAGGGCCGGTTACAAATACGTGTTACTGCTGTGACCATGTATGACTCAGACTACAAAATCGAGACCTTGGATGAGTCGCTCTGCCCCCGGAAACTCACTCCTGGATACTGAACGAGAGGTCCGAGAGAGTTATTTTCCTCCTTAATTTCAATGACCAATGTTCCGTAGCAGCAGTAGAAGACGTTGGTTAAATTTGCCAAAGTTGGGGAGTGATTAACTGTGTAATGAGGCATGTTTATTATTATGCGGATGCAGTTATCCCTTCTGGACATTACAGACATCGAGCCGGCCATGTCCCGCCTTAGACAGGTGCAGAAAGAGGGCATTTGGAGGGGGGACTGTCACTGATGATCTCAGTAGCTAAATGCGCTAAGAGGTCAGTGCTTCTCATTAGTGAAGGGCCCCACGGCGCCCCCTGTTGGCGGCTTAAGAAGAAGGTTTGTGTCATGGTCTGACGAAGTGTTGAGTTACTCAGTTCTTCGGTTTCTCGCCCTTGTCACTTTCTCCGGGGAAGTTCTTTAGATTTTTCAAAGGACAACAATGGATTGTCCTACCAAGGAATATTAGCACAGGCGAGCGAGCGGTGGATGGATCGAAAGATTGAGGGCTTTCGATAGCAGCCATGCGTCCGCCGTTTGGCGGCGTGACCCCGTGCCGGCCGCTGTTCCTGACGGCCCGCCCTGCTCTGCGCTCCGTTCCAGAGGCGGCGAGCAAGAAGTCAAAGAGCCAGATCCAGCGGAGCCAGGAGACGGGCATGGCGGTGGAGTACCCGCGCAATGCCATGGCGCGGCAGGCCAGCCGCGAGTCCACTAACGGCAGCATGAACAGCTACAACTCCGAGGGCAAGTGAGTGCCCCCCCCCCCACCCCACTTGTCCTACCTCCTATGAAAGGGAATATGAAGGGCGGTAACTGGGAGATTATGACTGCTAGTCAATGGTTTTTACCCTGAAATCGTACTTGGAAAATTTATTTCCAAGATCTGTGAACAGGACTACAGACAGATCAGTTGTATATTATTTTATTCTCCCTATGTAGTAAAAAAGCACTTCAAGCCACCTGTATTTTTATTGTTTTATTTTCTTAAGGTGTTAAATGTAACGGTTACTATGTTTTCTGAGTTGTATTAGCCATTCAAAGAAGACATTACCGTAAGACATAGTTAATATAATCCCCCCAAACACGAAAAAAGGTGAATTGTTGAAGAATGTTTAAGCACCGACCGCTCCGCAAACACTCCTCAGCTCTGTGCCCGATGAAGGTTAGCCTGCGTAGTGTCGCGTGTGAGTAATGAGTGACCTCCCAGCCGGCCGGAGAGGGAGACACAGCAGTCTCTGAGGTATCTCTTAGATGAACGGATCTGTACACAAACGATTTGAGGCATAGTCTTGTTTTCAGTAATGAGAGAGACACCAAGTGTCCCTCCACAGATGGACCCCCCCCCCACCCCCCCAGTGCCTCCTCTTCCCGTATAATCGCTCCATCTTTCATCGCTGGTGCCCAAGCCCATAGTCCAGAAATAGCAGGCACGTCCCTTAATCAGGCCACAAGAGGCGCTGACAGGCGTGCTGCCACTCACGCGGGCCGACCATGACACATGGCACAGCAGACGAGGCCTAGACATTCATTCTGGATAATTACCGTGATGATTAATGGGTGGTGGGGGGGGGGGGGCAGGGTCCCTGTCTGTT
>JAABNX020000122.1:1454485-1475204 GCA_015163995.2 Mormyrus lacerda | reverse complement strand
GTGATGGAGCAACAGAGAGTGCAGCAGAGGTGGCCTTGTCTGCTGCACGTGATGGAAAGTTACTGTATAGCACCTATACAATACGTAAGAATACACATGAGTGATAATATGTACAATTTCAACCCAACACCGACAAAAGTTCATTTCGATGTCTCTCAGAGGAGAAGCCAGTGTTAAATCGGCGACAGTCTGTACGAAACCGATACATTTGAAAATAGGAACCAGGGGTGATGCATCACTGTTATTTTGGCCCAGGTGCTGCCAACCTTTCGTGGATAGTGCTGTGGCTTCAGTCCCAGTTCCAGCTCTCTGTGTGGGGACTGCAGGTCACACTGCATGCCCCTCGTCCTCCGTGGTGCCTCTTAATGCCCTCGGTGTGATGCACTCCTATCCTGCCCCCGTGTTTGTAAGCTTGCCGTGACTCTACCTCAGATGCATCCGTACGGCCCTCACTCTGAATTAATGATGATGAAAGCTCCGCTTTCTGCACACAGGAGTGCTGCTCATTATCGGTGAGGCGTGGTGATGAGTAAAGACATGGCAGGTCGCTGCTGTGCTGCAGAGCAACTTGCTGCCCATGACTCTGCTGCCAGGGATTTTCTTAACAAGACATCATTTGTGTGGGAGGTTATGTGGTGTTACACGTCCTGAGCTGAGGGTTTGAATCCTGCCTCTGCTCTGTGTGTGTGTGTATTATATTTATATAAGGTCCCCCGCAATTTAATAGAAACTTGCTATTTTGATGCTGTTGGGACCATTTTTCAGGTCCACACAAAGATCTGTGAATGCAATCAAAAAAGTAAAAATGGCAAAAGTCTCATAATTTGTTTGGTGACTTACGGTTAAGGTTAGGGCTGGGTAGGGGTTAAGGTCGTCATGTTGGGATTAGGGCTATTCCCATAAAAGTTCAATTTGCAGGAAAAAACATTTTGGTGGCAGGGTTGGCACTCCAGCCACCGTAAAACATCTAAGAACATCTCGATCTTAGCAGGCACGACACTATTCTGGTCTCCGCAGGAGTAGCTCTGCTGCAGCTGACCAGAGGAACGCTGCACACGTCGTGGAGAGGATGGAGGAAAGCCTTTGGGAGCCTCATCCCCGGATGAGAGCAAACAGGGTCAGGCCTGATGGGCATCGGGGTTGCTGTGGTGCGGAGGCGTCGCCTGCTGCATGGCGGCACTCGGGCCCCAGTTTGAGGCGCGTGGAACTAACATCCCGGTAGGCGTGCGGAACGTCTTGTCTCTCTGGCAAGACGGCCATCTTTCTCTGCTGTCGGGGGAGTTTCAGAAACTCAGCGTTTTGATGGCAGCGCTCTCTGAGGTACGCAGACCAGGGAGTGGTCAGATCTCTGTAGGTAGATACACCTATTTTTGGTCTGGTCACTCTGATGGCTGCCATACTCAGGGAGCAGCTGCTGCTGTAGTGGATGGACTCCTCCCAAGGGTGTCTGATGTCAGTCCTTTCAACAAGTGTATTATGAGACTCAGGGTAAGGCACTCTTTGGGTGTCTATGTCTGTTGTCTCAGTGTATGCTCCGACCGCGGTGAGTGATGTCTCTCGGTGAGGGAGACATTTTTCTCGCTACTTCGCTCGGTGGTTGAAGGGCGCCCACGAGGTGACACTCCTCTGGTCATGGGTGACTTCAATGAGACTACTGGCGCTGATGGGGCTATGAGGATTGTGCCAGTGCCCATGGATCTGGAGACCGGGGTGAGAGTGGCTCCGTGATCCTTGACTTTGCGAATGGTTCCAACAGACACTGGAGGCTCCTGCAGAACTGCAGGGTCTACAGAAGTGTCCAGTTTGTGAATTCTGACCACAGACTTGTCGTTGCTACTCTGAAGATTCAGCTTAGATCCAGTAGGCTACCATCTACTAGGAGAGTGAGGCTGGACTTGTCCAGACTCCAAGATTTAGCTGTTTCTGATGAGTTTGCACATAAATTGTGTCCACAAAGTGTGGTAAAAGCTGAAACTTCTTTACTTTTGGGAACATTTCAGGTCCCCATTTGGATAACCTCAATTTTATAAAAATCTACGAATGCAATCAGAAAAGTTAAAATGCGAAAGTCTCATATTTTGTTTGGTTCCTTACAGTTAAGGTTAGGGTTGGGTAGGGGTTGAGCTTAGGGTTTTCCCCCACAGAATTTAATAGAAGGACCCCATTTAGATAGGTACAGCAACATGTGTGTTCATGTGTCCGTGTAAACTTTGCATGCTCTACCCCTGCCTCCTGCGGTCCCACCATAAACCTACTCAGCACTCAAATGGTGAAGACCACTTCTCCTATAATGTCTGATGTCTTCTTAATGTCTCAAAGTTATTACCGTACATGACATAATATAACAAATTGAACTTTATATCGTTGTCGTAATATCGTTGCCGTAATTCTTATTTTATAGAATAGCGAGAATTTCAAGAAAACCTGTGTAACCCTGTTTTCTAAAAGCCTCACCAACAGGACTTACAGGGAGTCTATCATAATGATTGTTGACCATCGCATCAGATCCTTCATGATCAATTACTGCTCGTGCGCAGATTATTGTCCTTAATGGGGAGCTTTACAAAAGAACGAAAAAAAATCTCTCCTGGGACACTGCATGATGGTGTCTGAAAGCAGACGGAGTCATTGCAGACGGAACAGCAGATCACCATGTCGAAAGATACTCATCTGCAGCTTCCGGGAAGTTCACGTCCAGTTGCCTTTGATAGATTAGTTGTGCAGGATGAATAAATAAACAAATGGTACTTATAAACAGAATGATTCGAAACAGATCTGTTGTCTAATGTTAATATTTGTTTAACGTTTATCATTTTTAAAAGAGCCATAGTTGGAGAGAGCTCTCATTAAATAAAATGGGTAACTTTACTTGACAGGGAACAAATACTTGGTAATAGTCGAGTTACTACCGAAGTACAAAACATGAACAAATATAGTCGCTACTTGAGATAAGATGCATCACGATTCATTAATGAGGAACAAACATAATCAGTATTTTGTTTATGTTATTTATTATTGTTCTTTCAGTAGTTCACAAAGGTTTATAGAATTGAAAGATATACTAACTAACAGCTAACGGGCACTGTGTACTTTTACTGTGCAATATCTTAAGTTAATGGTTTTACACTTACCAATTTTACACTGAAGCCATGCAGCAATGCAAGCTGAGTAACAAAAAATGCGGCTCCTTCAGGCTTGCATTTTTGTTTTTGAGTGTTTCCTTCAGAACTTTTAAAAAATGACCAGTTTCAAGGGAATGCAAGTCTGGGTATGTTTTTATATCACCACTGGGTCCATGCTTTGGGACTGC
Organism: Mormyrus lacerda; assembly: GCA_015163995.2. Lineage (NCBI taxonomy): Eukaryota > Metazoa > Chordata > Actinopteri > Osteoglossiformes > Mormyridae > Mormyrus > Mormyrus lacerda. The sequence continues at coordinate 1,471,894 of JAABNX020000122.1, read as the reverse complement.
TTATCCAGTTAGGGTGACAGAAGTCCAGAGCTGGTGTGGGTGCTAATGTTGGGTTAAGCTTCGCTGTCAAAACACACGCACAAACAGCAGGTCTTTGAGTTTGTAGCATTCTTGGGTATATGAGAAAGAAAGATCACGTAGACAGGAAGAGTTGTTATCCAACGTGCAGTTTACTTTCTATATCCTTCGCATGCCCCGTAGCAATTACACACGCCTAGTTACCTCGTCACTCCTGACGTGCTTACTTCAGAGTCCAGGATGCTGAACAGAAAACCTGGAACAGGACTACAAGCAAACACTACAGAGTTAAAGAAGAAAAACAGAATTTGGAGATAACCCGTATAAATACAGGAATTCAGGCCAGATATCGACCTATTGGTGTGGAAGCATAACCAGCTCACCATTACGCATCAGCATAGCCTGCATGCTAGCATTTCCGACATTTGAGTTTCCGTTTGTTTAATTGAGCAGATGCTTTTGTCCGACGCGACATACAAATGAGACAAATAGAGTAGAACATTAAAAGCATACAGCTGTCAACAAGTCAACTAGGCATAAGTGCAACTAGACTGAGTTTCCAGTAATTGCCGCAAATAATTATTTGTAATTTAAAAGCAAAAACGATACAGAGAATCTCAGACTCAACACCTTACTGTTTGCTTAAATGAAGAGAGGACTCTGTATGAGGTAACCTATTCCAGGTTTGATAAAATGTGAAATAGGCTTACTTATTTTTATGAAATATTTTCCCTGAAAGCACAAAGGAAAAATAAACATCGGTAGGGGGCAAAATTCAGTATTGATCACAAATTGAAATAGAAAAGCCAGTTAGGAGACTATTTGTCAAGCCAATGGGTTGTGCGGCTGTGAAATTGAGTGGATTCAACGCACTCAGAGAGCAATAAGATGGATGGAGGCGACACTTTCAGAGTACCCCGCATGTCACTGCTGGACCCACCCTAGCGCACCCGGGCCCTCAGAGGGATGGAGAAGCTTTATATCAACATCTGTTAGGTTCGGTGCCTGTCTGGCCCTGTCCTGGGTGTCTTTTACCCTTTGGCCAGCAGATCCCACTGGCGATTCCATTTGGTGATCCCCTAGTGTGTTTTCCTGCTTCCTGAGCTGGCAGGTAGCTCAGTGGGTTGAGTGTGGCTAACACTTCTCCTGTCATGAGGTCAGAGCTGACCTGAGGCCTACCTCCCCTTTGTGTTATATCTTGGTTTTATTTTATCCCCTGGTGTCTGTATGGTTAACATGTCTTCTTAATGATTACCTTGCCCGTGCCTTGTCTATGTTCTGTTTTACTTGTGTTCCTAGTCTCTCCTAGTGTTGATTAGTCCTCAGTGTTTGTCCTTGTTTCCGAGTCTCTTGTGCCTGTTAATTGTAATATACCCCACCTGTTCCTTGTTGCCTGGAGCCCTTGTGATTGGTTGATTTGGTTATGGTTCTCACCTGTCCTGCATCGTGTCTTGTTAGCAGTGTATTTAAATGCCTGTTCTTGTTCTCTTCCTCAGTGGTTTGTTGGGGGCGGTCTTGCAGGGTTATTTGGCTTAACCTTAGTATTGGTGGTCCTGGTGTTGCTCCCTGCCTTAGTTTGGTCTTTAAGTACTTGTGATCCCTTTGTTTTCTGGTTTTCCTGTTCTGTTCTTAAAACCCTGATTAGTTGGAGCTGCTGCTTCAATCGTCTCTTCCGTTGTCATGCTCAGCCAAGGCAGCATCCAATCTTCACACCTTTTCAGCCTGGAATAATGGGGCCCCAGTCTTGTGTGTTTCTTTTAAATATGTTGATTAGTGTTGTGCTGTGTGATTTTGTTGAGCTTTAAAATCTTTTATTCTTAAGGTTTTCTTTTTGAAGGATAACGAGTGTCTCACTCACAAGGAGATTGAGATCAGTTTGCTGTTTTAAGGCTGAGCAATGTGATAAAATTGTGTCAGTATGTTGTGCAGATGGAAGAAGCGTCCTTTTGTTAACCCCTGACTCAGTCACGCCTAGGAGCAATTTGGGTCAGCTAACAGCACCACCACACTCTCAGACACAGGGTAAAAATGTGTACCTTTGCTTGTCACTGGGGCCCTACCATTGTAATTATACCTTTTTTCAGGTATAGTAATGAACTGAAGAACATCCCAAAGGTACAAACTGCATTAATGTACCATCAATGGTACAGAAATATTCCTTGGTGTCCATTTCTGTACCTTAAGTACAATTACATACAGCTAAGGGTACGATTTGCAGACCCTTGAGGGAACAGCCCCAGTGACAGGAAAAGGTACAACCTTTTTTCCCTTTTTCTGAGAGTGCAGCATACTAGGATTGCTTCTGTAGGCTCACATTTGGAGTGTAGATGACCAGCCTGGCATGTTGGGGATCTAGCTTCTGCAACAATGAGCCTTTGATAGGTCCGGTGGAGGTTGTTGAGAAGCTCCACAGATCTCCACTGAGACAGGGGTCGCTAACACGAACTAACACCCTGCCGTGTACTGAGACAAACAATGGGGTCACCAGGATTCCATTTGGGGTGCCCGGTGGTCAACGAGCTGGTTATTTTTTTATCTCACCTAAAATGATAAGGTTTCAGAACAAGAGAAGCTTTTCTGAGAATGTGGACAGCAAGATGCCTTCCATGCCTCCATACACGCCACCAAGAGACTCGGCATGGATTGAGGTGGCCCATGCATCGTTCACAGGCCGTGGGCATGCACTCATATTTTCCATACTTGAAAATAACCAGGGAATTTTGTTTTAATACAAAAAAACAAGTCTGCAAAATAAACACCACAAACCACAAAAAAGCATGAGTGCACTTTAATTGTACATAATGTAACTGCACATGCAAAAAAAAAATTACTCCTTTAAGTTGATTTTTGTTCTGTCATGAAAGGAACGGTTCTCATAAATCCTAGGGGAATAAATGATAAAAGATATTACAACCGAGACAATGCTGAGTGGAACATTTTGATTAGTCTACAGTGGGAGTGTATACCAAAAACACATCAAACAGACGTCATTAAACTTGTCACACGAGCATTTAATAACATTTCCTTTATTGCCTAATCTATAAAAGGCAATTAAAACAAATTACATCATTCTGTTGAAATTACTGGCCCTTATAAATATCTCCACATTTCAGTTGTTTCAGACTGTTGCACTATTTTTGCAGTATCAGCCACATTTCCGTCTAAACGTTGCACTGATGTTTTGTAGTACTTTTTGCGAGTTTTAAGGCAGTGAGATCGGTGCTTCTGGGGTGATGGTGATTGCAGAAGTTCTTAGACGACAGTAAAATGAGCTAGTCAAGGTTTAGTTTCTTCTGAATACGCTCCGGAGCCACGTCTTTCGGACCCTCGATTCCACTAACAGCCGCTTGCATTGCTAAGGTCCTACCACTAGAGGGAGTAGTCTTGCTAAAAGATGATCAAAGCAGGACGTACACGCGACTTCGGGCTGCAATGTTCGGCTGTTATAGATAAAATATAATCAACGCGATCTCCATTTAATTGCTATAATGACAAAAAGTTGTCCAGTAAGACAACTCCATTTCAGCTTCAGTGCTGCATAGCGTTTCCAGTATTATAATCCTTGGCAAATACAAGCTAAACACTAATCAATAGTAGAAACTTCCGGAAGCCGTTACAACGCCATAGCAATCTGTCCGTAGCATTTACGTATTCACATTAAAATTAAATACATCACTAATAAAATGCTCTTCTAGCTGAAGTAATAACCAGTTTTATGAGAGCTGGAGTGCATCAAGTCCGGCACTGACAAAACACTGAGGCAATTTGTGCCGTGAAGTTGCATTAGAGTTATCGCAACTTAATTGCAGTCAGCGTTCCGCAAGAAAAAAAACATCAGCAAGCTGCTGGAATTTAGGAGCAACTCGACAGTTTTTTTCCTTTTGTTGTTCTTGATTTATTAGCACGAGAAAGAATTTTGTTTCAGAGAATACTTAATTGGTTTGATCTCGAGCGTGGCAGATGGTACACAATATCTCTTCTTAGAAAGAGATAAAGGGAGCGCAATGGGAATCCGTGATTACATCGTTACTTATGCTTAATTGGTTGTCTTCAGGAACACACTGCACGAGAACCAGAAAATTCCAAGGAATATATCAGAAGGTGCAATATATCGTATGGCGACAGCATGGATTTCAATAGATGATTGGCCCGCCTTGTCTCGTGCCTTTGCCGCCCGGGACAGACGCCTGCGCCCCCTTCCTCGCGACACTAGATGGGTTTCAAAAGACAATAAAATGGTACCAGGCCTTGAGGGAAATTTTCTGTATCAAATAATTTACCATGGATATATATATATATATATATATATATAACCTGCAAATGAACTGAATAAATATTATCTGTGTGAGCCTGGGATTAAAACTCTGACCCAGGCTCAGCAAAACTTCTCCATAATGTAAACTGGTGGACAATGTACAGCTTGATCTTTATAAAAAGTAGTTCTCTTTGTTGTCTGCTTGGTCACAAAGAAATGGCGTGTTTTGCAATCTTTAGCTGATGTTACCTTAAGGGAATACATCAAAGTTTAACAGAAGCGTTGTTATGACAAAATGTCCTACTTTATCAAAACATCCTACCGTAGTGCTAATCGACAGCCCTAACCCCCCAAACCCCCTAAAACCCTTACCTTAACCCTAACCCTAACCCCTAAAACCTAACCCTAATCCCAAAACGGTGGAACTGCACATGCGCAGCAAAGCTCAACAGCACGTCTCGATAGGTAGGATGTTATGTCAGAACACCGGCGTTGCGTTTAGATTTTATCAGATTTGTGGTCAGAAGCAGACGAAGCTGTTTTGGTGCAGTGGGTAAAAAGGAACAAAACACTTTGCTTTGCAGGAGTACCTGTTCAGAAAAAAAAGGCAGTTTCAGCCCTGCATGCAGCGCAAAAAGCTTGAGAAACAGGCTGGTGCCTGGTGATCCTTCCATATCTGCACTGTAAGGAACAAAGAGTGCAGCCCTGGTGCAAGCAAGATTAATATACCCCCAGAGTCCATTTCTGTACCTAAAATTAGATTAAAAGGTGCATTTGCCGACAGTTAGGGTACAATTGGCAGACACTTAAAGGCACAGACCCAGGGATAAGTAATTGGTCCTGCTAAATGTACGTTCTGGTATAATCACAGTATACATTTATGTGGCACTTTTATAACTGACACCTGTAACTGAGCTTCCAATCTTCTTAAAACAAACTTGACTGATTTGAAAACCTGGATATTTATTAATGAGTTGCTGGCTGCTCCCTGCAGGTACATTTCCTGGATCAAGATCGTGTGCACTGATGGTCTGACAGTGAGTGAGATAAGTTTCCCAAATGTTTTTTTTTGTTTCTATCTTATTAGCCTGCTGAAAAAAAATCTGGAAAACACAAAACTGGCACTTAAAATACACCAGACCGGGGGTGGCCAATCTTATCTGCAGTGGGCCGGTGTGTGTATGCAGGTTTTCGCTGCAACTCCCTAATTAGATTACTAATTAGAGGACTGATTGGCTGAAGAGTCCTCACACCTGGGTTTGGACAGCTGACCTACAGGTTATCCCAAAAACCTGCAGATTCTGTTCTCAAAACATTCTGTTCTTCAATGACATCTACTTACTTTTTTATACTTTACAATTACTTGTCACTGGGGCTGTGCCCTTAGGGGTCTTACAAATGTACCCTAGCTGTAGATAAATGTACATTTTAAGGTAGGGTTAGGGACTCTGAGGAACAGCTTTGCTGTACCTTGGAAATGTACCAGAGCTCTTCTTTCTGACAGCGTAGGTCGGTGTGTCATTATCACCCAAAAGTGGGTTGCCAGACCATTTCCACTGGGTCGAAAACAAAAATTGAGAACTACTGATTTAGATCATTTGTAGATTTAATCCGGTTATACAACAGGTTATCCCTGCTAAATAATCCCCAATTGGATTATACCATCCAAGGATAACAGGTACAAATCTTGAACCATTACAGTACCAGTCAGGCTGGCTGATCTTTTACAGGCTGCAGAGCAGTTTGTTCATGTGGAGAAACAGTTCTTTCGCTGTTCCCAAGTAATTATTAAGATAGTATAATAGTGTATTGATAATGACACATTATCATAAGGTAACAGTATTTGAAAAGGCTAATGTTTTTATGCAGGGAGAAAGCAAACCTTTTTACAACACTTGCTGATTCCAACCATTGTTTCACTTGCTACAATTTTTTATGCCTTTAGTTGTAATAAAGAGATTTGTTTCATAATATTTTGAGCTATTCTAAGCTGAGTACAATCTGTCTGACCTGCGAAATCTGGAAAGCCATATTTATCCATTTGAACAAAAAAAATAATTGACCTTTAAACAGTACTCTTCAGAACACCGTAAGATGCCATTTACAGCCGTCATTTTTAGTTCCATTCCCAGGCGGGTTGCCCGCGTGTGAGACCAAGTTGTGAAGAAACCAAGCAGCCGAAAGGGTAGCATTAATTGAATTCGGTTCTGATTACTTATATGTTATAGGCCGTCGTACTGTCTGTACAAATGTGTCTGTCAGATGTCAAGGCTGAAAATACAGTTCACTGTAAAAGTTTATAGTGTGATTTGGTTTAATAAGAGGCAGCTTACCCAAAAGGACATGAAAACAGTCGATCGTCAAAATAACGTTTTAATGGTTTTATGTGGTTTTTAGAGTCATATAATTGTAAATACTTAAATGCAGTGTCAGCAATTTCAACATAAATATGAATAGGCTACTTTATTCTGCGTTAAATTGTAAACAACGGCATTTCAAATTTTAGATAAGCATAAATGCAATTAAACATTAATTTGTTTTTTGGAATAACATGTTCGTAATAACATACCAGCCGAATACTAATCAATTAGGCCTATGTTAAACAGTTTATTTAGTGTATTAATAATAATCGTTAGTTTGTAGCCTATATTAATCTGTATAGCCGGTAATATCAAAGGATGCCATGTTGCCTAAATTATTAAAATACATACGGATTTTGCAGTATAAAACGATTTTAGTTCAATATGCATGTTTAATTTTAAAATACGTATATGATATATAGGCCTTATATATTCTGTGGTTGTCGCCACATACTTATGCGTGAGTTAGTGTTGGCATAGACTAGTGATTAAGCAGATGACGATCATAAGACAGCATCACCATTTAAAATACGGTAGCATGGGTTTTTCATGTCTGATCATTGACGGGGGTTTTTCAGAAAGGAAACCTTGTTGTACGTTACGAGCACTGGGCACCAACACGTAGAACCAACGAACATTCTTTACACTGTCAATTTACATTATACAGACCACCGGTCTTTTCGGGCAGAAAAAAAATGTGACATGGAAATAGACGTGACTACGGACGGACGATTACATTTTCAGTTCTCTTAGACGTAAGCATTTATGTCGCATACATTTTCATTTCTTGATGTCAGGTTTTATATATATATATAAACATGTGACTTCATAAAAATGTGCAACAGAGTCGCCCGGAAAACAGAAAGCTGCCTCATCTCAGAAGCAAATTGCAGAACTGAGAAAATTATTTCAGATATCGCTATAGGGAGAAAGCGCCTCAAACTTGCTCGTAAAACTAAGATCAGAGAAGCCGGGCTGCGCAGCGTCAGTTGGCTTTCGAAACACTTCAGTTCTGAAGTTGTGCACGACAGCCAGAAGCGGCGGATCTGCGCACAGGCACCCTTTTCTCATTTTTATTTGGCGTTACTGCTGGCGTGCATTGGGTTTTTTTTAACCAGTTTCGCAAGTGTGCAGACACCAGCCACACTGACTGGCTGCCACTGTATTTTATTTCAGTGCCTATCACGTGGTCCAGTGACAGAAGCTCGCTGTCGGAATGGGGGAACTATAAGAAAGACTCTAAGTGAAAGCACTAAAACATTATTTAACTGAAGGAAGGAAGGCGATTTCAGCCGAACAGGGAGAAATCAGAAAACTAAAAAAGCACTGGCTTCTTCGAAAATGGACGCGTCTCTGAGAGTTTAATGCGCATGGATGATTCATATTTCCATTTAAGTCTGCCTAAGATTGGTGCTTCTTCTGGATGTAAGTACAGCGTGATCGTAGAAAATATTTGTAGCGGACAGACATTTGTTTTGTTGTTATACGTCACGAGTATTCGGTCAACTCCAGAAAGGAAACTTAATTTTTCTTACAATATTTTGCCCCACGTTGAAAGGCGTGTATGGCATTTTGTATGAAGCTCGTGTTCGAAGATCGCGATGACCAAGTAAAGACAAACTGCCGTATTGTAATTCGCATTTATGATTAAAATAATGAAATAACACGAACGCACAACTGGTGTGATGCTGTGGAGGTTTTAGAGCAACATCGGTGCCTTTGCCAATGACGGTTCTTAAATTCCACTGAACAATTTACAAAACAAGGAAATGGAGCGCGCGAACATCTACAGAAGACCAGTGTGACAGCGTTTGCATATTACTGCACTCGCACATTTTAAGATTTTTAAGATCCATCCTATGTTTTTACTTTTTTGTTCATTTTTTCCCGAGCCATTAATAAAAGGTGGAAGAGAAAGACGCTTAAAATCACCAATGGGGTCGTTTGGATTGAAAGCAACAGCTTGCACTTAGCTCAAGTATTCAAGTTGATGTAGCAATTCTTCAGTAAGGCGTACCGGGGGTGAAGGAAGTAAGCTGTGTGGACAAGAACCTCACAGGACTGTTGGCACACCCTCCCATTACCAAATATCCACCCCGAAGATAGTGACACTGCCCCAAACCTCCATCTAAAACCCTGTGTCTCAGATGGCTACAACATAATCAACATTCATCTATCGCTTCCTGCAACCGTCGGAGTCATTCAGTGAACTGAGTCAAATCAGAGTGATCTCTGTGCTTAATTAGAAGCGAACAGTGCTTTATTTTTCTATAGTCTATATGACTTTGTTTTATCTCGCGGCTGCAGGCTATAACTGATTAATAGTGTTTTTGAATTATCAACACGATCCTATCCTGTTCAATCATAATTATATGTGCATGACCGGGGATCCCGCAGCGCACTCCCAGCCCCAGGTGGTGATGCCATGCCCCGCAACCACAGCGGAGATGAAGGCGGCTCTGGCCTCTGGATGAAGAATTCGCCGGGGCACCGCGCTGCTGGAGGCTATGCCTTGAAAGATGTGGAGTCCGGGCGAAGGATGAACAGGGCGAGGGACGGCCCGGTGTCGGCCGGACTTGCTTCGACGACAGGTGCGGAGAACCAGAGCGGAAAGCAGGGGGCCCGCCTGAGCCTGCTGGGGAAGCCGCTCATCTACAGCGCGCAGGGTGGTCGCAGAAACGTGCGCTACCGGAGGCTGCAGAACTACCTGTACAACGTGCTGGAGAGACCCCGCGGCTGGGCTTTCGTGTACCATGCCTTCGTGTGAGTACTTTGAATGACGATCACTGCGCAAATAAATGCAAGTAAATAAACAAATGGTCGCCCTGTAAATAAGTGTAAATGCGCGGAACTAGCACTGCATCAAATCAACCTGTTGCTATATGTATCAATATTCTGTCAAGATTAACCGACTGCATTTGATTTATTCGCCCTCAATACATAGACGTAGTCTACTTTAATTCACGGATGAGACTTTTAGCAACGCTTTTCGGCCTCTAAACATACTTTGGCATGACTTATTTCCAGCTATTGGTGCTGAGAAAAATCCTCCATCAAGCGTGAGAAACCGAGCCCTGTCATCACAGCAGACTTTCACTAAAATTGTTTGTTTCTTGCAGCTTTTGGGTGATGCATCACAGAGGAACTCAATAAAATTAAAGCCCATTTTAGTGGAATTGTAGTCATCTTGTAACCGCTAAGAATAATAAGTGTTGAAATGAATACGAAATAAATCAGTTCACTACAATGATAGTTATAGTGGAAGCGCTATATATTGGAGTCGGCGAATGTGTGCCTGAACGGCGGTCTCGACACCGCTATTTGACTTGCAGAGCGATCACTTCCACCACACATGAGCAAAGCTATCCGGTTAATCATTAGCTTTTTATACGCAAAACGTGATTTAACTTCATTTATTGGATGATTTTCTTCCTGTAGTGAGCGCGGTCTTTGTGAAAGAAAATTACATGGAGGTTCAAATGCCTGGTTAATACTAAATAATTGGAAAAAGGCTGCATTTATTTATTACCAGCGAATTAAGTTATTAAGTTGGTTATTAGCTCTATTCTGAATGCAACAGTTGTTAACCGCTGTTAATTACGCTTGGTACGGTCACAGTGGGTGGTTACGGTTACGTGGCTGTATTTCGTCCTTGTTTTATTGGTACACATCAGTAAGGCAGTGTGAAGTAATTTTGTTTTCGGACATAAACATTTATTTGATACAAAAGTCATGTTATAGACCAATTTATACCAGCACGAACAGTCGTTCCTAATTAGACATTGCATGCTGTTTAAAATTTGTATTTACTTTTTTTGGAGGGGGGCATCTTGACTTGTGAGTATGTAAAGGTGTGGTTGATTGGCTATGGAGTAACAAGGTGTTTGTTTCTATGACAACTGGGAAGTATGTAACGGTATGGCTAACTGGTCATGATGTAACAAGGTGTTTGTTTCTATGACAACTGGGCAGTATGTGATGGTATGGCTGACTGGCCATGACGTAATTTCTTGCTACACTATGATGGCTATGGTAGCACCAAAAATATCGTCTCCTTGCAGTTGTCGTCATGTCACGCCAAGGTTGAGTGATCTTCACTGATATCTCGGACAGCCCTGCTCAATGAGGGCCGCATGTTCTTAAACTGACCGAAGAGTGCTCTCCTGGAAATCGCTGCTGAAACATGGTTGTGGTCAGGGGTGGGGGGGAGTTAGGATGATTCCAAAGGCCCCGGAGTGACAGGGGCCCTAAAAAATTTGGAAATTTGCTGTATTGGTCTGGACTGGGGGGGGGGGGGCAGCATCATATGGTTTCATGGGGCCCAAATTGTAAGCAATGCTCCTGGTTGTGGTGTGTGAACTCTAGTGTGGACTTGGCCTCAGTTAGCTTCCGGCACGGTGTGATAACAGAATTAAAAACAGAAACGGAAGCAGAGTAGCCTTCGATTGAGGAGTGTGAAAACAAGGCGGTTTTCCCGCACATTGTCCTCAAGCTTGCCTGTGTGCCTTGGTGTGGCCTAACGGATGTGGAGCAATTCAAGGCCACGTGGGGTCTGAGGGCGGGGCTGGGTTGATCACCTCGGTCTTTCAGTGTCTCACCCTTTCTGATAGTACAAGCTTGTGGAACGTGGTGTGGTCATCGTTTTTTTTTTTTTTTTGTGAAGGGGGTGTACGCAGAAGGCCGGCTTGGCGTTTGGCTACAGAGAGAGGCTCGTCAAATGGATGGGAAGCTGTGTCTGAAGGGTGGAATGGCACAGTTATATTGAATGGCAGGAAAATGCTGATGTGACCATGTGATTGATAGAATGTAACATCCAACAGATGGATTGATAACGGATCAGTTTGATGTGAACATCTGGTGCCATTCAGAAGCACACTAATCATTTCAGTAGTTAAAGGTCACCAGCATCATCATCCGGTTCAAACATGGTGAGGAGCTGCAGATTTCGCATGTGTCTTCAGAACATGATTGCAACACTTCAGGCTTTTACAAAACTCCTTGTGGTTGCAGAAAATGAGTAGTTGCTTCCTCAAATGTCACAGAATTGGCAGTAAAGAATCTAGACAACACACATCTCGTTATAAAACAACCAACCAGTACTGCCACCTGTTGGGACTTTCACTGACAATTTGTATTTGTGGTTGTATTTGATTCCCATAATGTACTTGTGTTTATACAGGTGTTTATGTCATTCTGTTCTTCCCATTGAATGTTTTTAGTAATATGTACTGTATAAAATAGAGTTAGCAATTTTTTTCATCTCTGTATTTTTTTGGCTGTATGTTGCCAGTTAATAGATTTTTTATCCCTTCAGAACATCCATGTTTTTGATGAGCTCTACTGTCAGCTATGACCATTTTGTACAGGCTACTGATATTTTAAATCCGTTTATTTAGCTAGTTTTTTGTGTGGTTATTTATATTCCGCACCACTGAGACTTATCACAATTATGTATAGGGTGAGCAGTTAGAGAAAGTGTGGATAGATACGTTTCCTACTAAGCTAACTCTTAATTGTTTGTTCATGCCAGAATAATAATTGTATTTGTGTGAGTTGCGTTTCAGCAGATGGCTTTGGGTAATGGCTGCAGCTATGGTTTGATGATTTGCATGTTTTTGAACATTGGTTCTGTGCTGGGAAGACTATAGCCAAGGGCCCCTGTGTTACACACGTTGCGGGGGAAGTGAAACGATCATCTGTTTTCATGGTAGGGGGGCCTCCCAAGTAAAGCTTTGCCTGGGGCCCCTGGAAATGTAGAGCCGGCTGTGAGTGATGTTTTTTTTTTTTTTTGGTTTTTGGTTTTTTGACCAGCATTGATCCAGATCAAGTGCAGCTTAGAAAACCCGTCGCCTGTTTTTCAACTTATTAAAACTGATTTCATATCATATAACGTGCAAATTTATCATGTTGTTTTATAGTATACTATTATATAATTGCACTGTACAAGAAGTGGATAGTTCAGGTTCAGAAAGTAAAAATCCAGACCAAAATTTTGTTTCAACCAACCCGTCACTGTGCCTCTTTATAACTCAGCTGCTTGGTTGAAATAAAATCTTGGCCTGGATTTCTACTTTCTGGACCTGAACTATCCATGTCTGCACCGTACAAATAGTTAGGTATCATCGATAGACAGCCACGACATAGTCATGACATTCTTTAATAATTGGTGCAGCCAGATAACGCAGCAAGAGATGGCGTTTGATAATCTGGGTATATTAGCATATAGAAATGGGAAGCGAAACGTTGAAGATTAAGGTTATGTACTGTCACGAGGTCGAAAAACAGAGTATGAGATGTAGCAGAGTGTGAGAGCTTAGCAGAGCACTGAATCAGTCCGCCATAGCAAAGTCAGTCGGTGCAAAGGCTTCAGGTCCAGTAAGTCTGCTAATGAAGACTAGGGGAGGCATTTGTACAGTCGAACAGCCAGAAGCAGAATCATTTATGGTGGAACAGGGAAAGAACTCAAGCTACCCCAGGACTGGAGTTGGGCACCCCTGATGTATATAATCCTCAGTCTGTCTGAAGTATTTACACGACCTTTGGAAAAATGCGTGAGCCCTTCTTATGTATGAGGGAGAGGTCAGTGCACCGTCTGTGGGTCGCGGAAGATGTATGCGATAGGAAAAAGCTCTATTCATATATATGTAGAATAATATATATGTGATTATATGTAGAATAATATATATGTTAATATGTGGAATATATATATATATATTCCACTTCATTCTGCATTCGACCTGTGGACAGAGATTCCACAAAAACAGAGGGAAAGCTTACAGATGGCCCACACACCATGAGCAGGATTCAAACCCACAACCTACAGAGCAATTTGATTGTTTCACAGGAAAGACAGTGTATTATCATTTGATTATCAGTGTGACAGTCATTATCATTTAGCATTAATCTATTTATCGCACAATAAGGAGTCTTTCACATTACAGATACTAATTCATCTATCCATCCATTCTCCAACTGCCTCTTTGAGGTTTCTCCTGCGGCCGCCCTGACTTCACCATTTCAGGGCACCCTCAGTTACACATTCAGTAACTGGTAACACTTCCTTACTGGGCTGTTCATTCCCCACAACACTTTCAGACTCTTAGCCACTGACCACTCTACCACAGAGCATGGCCCTGAGGCAGCGCTAACAAGGAACGTCACATCAACACACGGTCACTTTGGCTTTTTGGTGCAGAGGCAGAAGACGCAAGCTGACCTTCAGCGAGCCTTTGGAGTCTGCCATTGTAGGAACGGGCCATTTTTATCAAAGGCAGCGGGCACAGAAAGATCTGCAACATTCGCTATTTCTCAAGACAGCGAGAGGGAAAGTCGTGCCTGTTTAATTACACGTTTTTTGTCTGCTCTGAGAAGTTTCTTGTGGAGGAGAACAGATCAGAGTCGGGGGGGGGGGGGTTGTCGAAAATGAAATGCTCGCCTCTGTGCCCATTTTAATAACTGAGTGTGGGGGCTCTCTCTACAAAAATTGCGACGCCGATGGGAACCTGTTCTCCTAATCTCCTAATCCACCTCGGCAGGAAAGTTAAGTAGAGAATTTCGGCGCCAAAGAACAGAAAATGTGGAATGATACAGGCGAGCTTTGGACAGGCTGCCTCCCGCACCCTGCAGGGTGACGGGGGTTATTTTGGCCTGAACTTTAGCATGGTTTCGGTGTGCTGCATGCTGCGGGGGGGCGCGCTAAAGCGGGCTTTTGTAAGGGCTGCCGTGGGGACCTCACATCACCGCTCCCCCCCCACCCCTTCCGACAGTGCTGGCATTCAGCTTACCTCGGGATTAAGGCACCCTTATCCGCACAAGTATGTCGGATGCAGGAAGGAGCCGGTAAACGGATATGCGCTTATGCTGGCGGGTTCAGGACCGACCAGAAGGGGGCGATCCTCAGCGGAGACTGATCTCACATGCCCACTTTCCTCAATTTGCCAGATGACCCAGTGACTGACATCTAAAAAGTTACATTTATATAGTGCCTTTCACAAACCCATGTTAGTTTTTTTGTGTGTGTAACACGAAGGCCAGGATGAGTACAGACCACGGGGTAGTCATGAATGGGGGGTGTGGCCATTGAGGGTGTGTCCATTTCAGGAGGGAAAACCAGTCATGTGACAGGGCTTCAGGCACATTGATATGTCCTGTTCATTCTGTCCCCAGAAACCTGACCGGATCTACGAAGACACAGATTTCGTTTATATTTTTTCTTCTTTCTTTTCACATTTCCCCTGTCGAACCTGTACCCTACTCAGCCGCTTTTGAAAGGTGCTGTTCCCTGCCCTCTGGACTGGCGCATAGTGTAACATCGGACTGGGACTGCATGGTGTTATGATCCTTGATGCGGGGCAGTCTTAATTAAGATGCCTATACGCAGTGCGCTTGAACCTTCCTGAGGCTCTGCGCCAATATGTGGCGCAGCTCGTTACTACTGTGTAAAGTTATAGCGCTCTGTTACTGCGCGTCATCATACCGTGCTGTTACAGCACATTGTTCCAGTGTATCGTTAAAGCGTGTCATCACTGTGTGTCATTACAGCACAATGTTACTGCACATCGTTACATTGTGTCATTACAGCACATTGTCACAGTGTATCGTTAAAACGTGTCATCACTGTGCGTCATTACAGCACAATGTTGCAGCACATCGTTACGTCGTGTCATTACAGCATTGTTACAGCACATTGTTACAGAGTATCGGTACAGCGTTTCAATACTGCATATCGTTACAGTGCGACGTTACTGCATATCATTACAGAGTAATGTAACTGTGCAGTACTGCAGTGGAATAGGCTGTTCTGACGCACCCATGCCAAGAGGCTGCCAGTTTCAGTCCCGCCACAGCCGGGCGCACCTGCTAATTATGCTTCTTAAAATAGGGAGGCAGTCGCGCTGTATCTCTCTAACCCCGTCTCCCTCCTCCCTTATCTGCGCAGATCAGTACTGTGACTTTAGTTATTTGGCGTGTAAATGGCGGGAACCGTGCTGTGTCACAGTTACGCAGCTCTGCCAAGTGACCGTCAGTTGTGTGCCCATGCCAGTCTGCCAAGCCCCGAATCCAGGAACACTTATTAGCTAAAAAAGGCCGACTGCTGTCACGTCCTCCGAGAATCGCCACATGCATCTAGGGAATTGCTGGCTTTTCTTTTGACGAGTCTGCATTCTTTGTTCCTTTTTTATGACCCGACTATGATGGTTTAAAAGCAGATCCATCGACTTAGCATTTCCTGGCTTTGCTGGATGATCCCTTGTGATGATGTCGTGTCTTTATACCAGGGCTGTTCAATGTAAATGCGAATACCGACTTGCTGGATCCCTGGTCGGGTTTTTAGCCGCCGGGCTACGTGCTGGCTGATCCGCACCGCACGTTTCATCCGTGTTTGGACCGAGCCAACGCATTGCATCATTAATTTCGGTGCTCCGCTAGCGTCCAGTAGGATTCTTGCCTGTGTGCCTGTCCCCGTGTGTGTGCGTATGTGTGTGTGTGTGTGTGCTTTTTTTGCCACTGGAAGGTATGTTAGACTAAACTCAGCTCTGACTCAATGGAAAAAGTCTGTGTCAAACCCAATTGAAGATGATGTATTTAAAGGCAGGAGGCAGGGAGTAAGTAAACAGACGCTGTAGCCGGCGCGTAAATGGCGTACAGGGCCCTTTGAAAGGCCCACTGTTTTGATCACCAACACACCAGTGACACAAGACAGAAGCCACGCTTAAACACCAGACAGTGGCTCCCCCATCACCCCCACCGGGGTATCAGGGAGCGGCGGCGGTTCAGGCGTATTTGGCAGGAGCGCACGGTGCTTCCTGAAAGCCAGGCCATGTCGTACCCAGTCAGCGCGATACGTCCCACGTAGTCCTCGTCCTCCCCGGGGGCGACTCTGAGGATTCGCAGGTTTAACTGCTGGTTTATAATCGTCCTCCCGCGAATGAATGGCCGAGCCACCCCTCCGCTGTCGGTCCCAGAGGGCCACTCAAGGACGCACTCAAGAGCGCCACCTTCAGTTATCTGATAAGATTATCATGCAGCGTAGCTCCAGTAGCCGATGACCGTGCGAATACAGTCAAGCATGGGGATGGTTCCCAACATGAGCTAATATTTTTTTTCCCTCTTTTTTTTTTGCTGTGGCATAGTTGGAAGTCTGCCTTTGAAGTTAATGACATTAAAAGTGATTGCAGGCTTGGGGAACCCAGAGTATGAGGAAATGTGACTCTAAGCCCTTGTGGGCGGAGCCTGGACTCCCATGGGATCCTGTGCTGATTGACTAAAACAGCCATGCACTCACCTGGCAAAGCCTCTCAGCCGTCATTCTGAGTGAGGGCGGGCCCTGAAAGTCCCTCAACCAATCACCACGCTGCCTTTCCGGCAGGGGACCAGTCTGCTGGGCCAGGGTGCATGTAGGCGAAGGGGATTTTCCCAGCATCGCAATGAAAGCCTCCACTTTCCCCTCCCCACACCGACTTTCTATTTGAAGAAATGTATTTTCTCAAAATGATGGAGGTGAATCACATGGTGCCTCATCCGGCTTCCGTGCCGCCTCTGGACGACTTCAGACATGACTTGAGTAGTGCGGATGTAGGTCGTGGGGTGACAGTTTGTTGTCAATAATGTTGCGCCGCTTGAAAGGCTTCTGTGTTTTTTTAGCCCACTGGGGGGTTGGAGGGGAGGAGGGAGGGGAGTTGTTGAGTGTAATTAGGACCCTGAGAGCGCGGGCAGCGAGCTGGGGGCTGAAGGAGGAGGTGAAGAGAGTGAAGAGGAGACTTATCTCCATCCTGC
>JAABNX020000122.1:1423510-1434544 GCA_015163995.2 Mormyrus lacerda | reverse complement strand
ATCATGTGCCCCAGATGTTCGTCAAGGAGGCAAGAAGGAGCCCGTTCTCTCTCCCAGATCGTGATCCAGACGCGTGTTTCGCTGTGGAAAAGCTGAGCTCCTTCTTGGATGCTCGCGGTCAAAGTCAGGATGCCGGAGACGCCACGGCAAACGAGCAGGGCCACAACCTACTGACCATTCCTAAGAGGGCTTTCTGTTAATTACTAACGTGAATAAAACAGTATTCAAGTGCACTATGCTATTATTATTATTATTGTTATTATTATTATTATTATTAGTAGTAGTAGTAGTATTAGTACTTTTGGTAACACTTTAGCACTAACGTATAATGCATTACAGATACTCTATGAATGCATTATAATGCCTTCATAAAGCATTTTAAACATGGCTATGACTATAAAAAAGCGTAACACGTTATAAATATGTTTTATAATATGAATGCTTTATGAAGCTCTCGTGTATAATGCACTACAAATACCTTCACAATGCAGTACAAAGCTTTCTTAATTCTTCTTATGCATTATGGTAAGGTATCTACAGCACATTATGGTGATTGCTTTAAGTAAAGCGTTACTGTACTTTTCATTATTGTGACGGACTGGTGTCCCAACCAGGGTATTCCCCGTTCTCCAGGCTCTCTGTGACAGAGTGATGTCACCGTCGGGCCCATGACCAAGGCCCTTGACCCCAAATCGCTCCAGGGACTGGCTGACCCTGCTTTCTCAAAAAAATGTTTTCATGAGCGTTACAAAGTACACATTTGTTATTACAAACCATTGTATTTAACTCCAACTTGTAGTATAATAGGCTTTATGGCAGTCTGTAGGAGTTGTACATAAGCTGGACATTCTTAACCTGGGGACTGCCTGTATGTATGTATATAATATTCTGGGGCACTGATGGGGGAGGTTAGGATGATTCCAAGGGCGCCTGAGTGACAGAGGCCCTAAAAAATTTGGGTAGGTAGCCTAAAATTATGGGGCAGCATGGTGGTGCAGTGGTTAGCACTGTTGCCTCACAGCTCTGGGACCCGGGCTTGAGTCTCCGTCTGGGTTACGTGTGTTTCGAGTCTCCGCCTGGGTTACGTGTGTGTGGAGTTTGCATGTTCTCCCTGTGTCGTCGTGGGGTTTCCTCCAGGTACTCCGGTTTCCCCCCCACAGTCCAAAGACATGCTGAGGCTAATTTGAGTTAATAAATTGCCCGTAGGTGTGCATGTGTGAGTGATGGTGTGTGTGAGTGTGCCCTGAGATAGGCTGCCCCCCACCCTGGGTTGTTCCCTGCCTCATGCCCGTAGCTTCCAGAATAGGCTCTGGACCCCCAGCGACCCAAAAAGGATAAGCGGTTTGGAAAATGGATGGATGGATGGCCTAAAATTATATTTTTTCATGGGGGCCAAAATCTCTTGAAGTACCCAGACGGTAGAATGGTTATGATTACTGTTGTATTTTTGAGGCTTTTGGATGGGATTCAGGTCTGACACTAGTAGCATCACACTGTGTCTTTGTTCAAGAGCCCCAACGGTCAGATCTCTGGCTGGCTGCCGCGATCCAGCCCCTGTTCCCACTTTAGACCCCAGAGAAGGTTTTACTATGGAAAACAGAGGGGGGGGGCGCCTCAGCACTAGTCACAGTGTGTAAATTTTAACAAGCACCTTTAATGAGCTGTAGTGGGGACCGTCTGCCTGTCAAAATGACACTTCGCCATTTTCTGGGGCCCGACTCGAGCCAGGGGGTGAGGGGTGCGTTGAGAGTGGGCATCGATGCAGAGGCGGGGTCTGAGATTCGGAACCCCCCCCCCCCCACACACACACACCTTTGGCAAATGAGGGTCGAGTCGAGTTCGCATGGCTTTGATTAAAGCTCTTCAAAGTTTCGAGCTAATAAAACAATCTAGTACAAGGAGCCGAAACACAAAGAACATGTCCTTAGTGCTTTTTCTGTGCTAAACGATTACTGTTCCGCATGCATCAGTTAAAAGACAAAAGCTCTTTTCGGTCATTGTCCCTGGTATTTTAAGAGCAGCAGTTTTGTTGCATGCTGGGATATGTAGTCACATGATCAAGGTGCACATGGGAGTGTTAAGGTCTCAGTGACGTATTAATGATAGAGAATGGGGTCCAGGCCTCACCACCGCCCATCGCCCAAAACCCTACTAGAATAACACACATATGGACTCTATAACTGCTTGCGTTCCTTATTATGGAATTTGAGATATATTAAACCCTTTCTTGTTTTTATGAGCAAATAGATTGGCATTCTTTCCTGTTGAAGTGGTGTCAGCTGACCTGGCATTTTTTGGAAAAAAAAATATTTTGATTGGCTATTAACCAGGCGATTGGGTCAAAGCCGGCTTTGTGAGTCTCTGCCAAAAGCGACTCGCCGGCCGCATTTCCCTTTTCTGGGTTTGGCTCTGTCACATGACTCCCATGCGGACATGGGAAATAGTGTCAGCATCAAAAAACACTGTCCCAGCCCTCACAGCTGGGCCTTTTAGGGCCCTGTAGGTGTCAGTTACTCTCGGCAGTGACAAATATTGTTTTTGTAACGGAAAATTGTTTCGGGATTTGTAATTAGTCCTGCCTTCTTCACTTCTGTTTAATGAATTCCATTATTTATACATAAGAGACTGCAGTCCTGAGCGACAGATGTACATTTATGCGTAATGGAATTCGCCTTTGTTTTTAAATGGAAAATGATGGCTTTTACTAACAGTTTTATTTTCCCCATTTACAGCAAAGCAGATGTATTTTAATTAAACTGTGGGGGGGGGGGTTTCCACTGAACGGCGGGTTAATGCCCCAGACGTGAAGAGCACGCGAGCGGTCTGAGGGGTCGCTGCCTCGAGGCTTTTCTCACTGGGAAAATAAATAAAACGATTTTTCAGGACAGCCTTTCAGCCCCTTTCCATCCCTCACAGCCCCATCAAGCCCGCGAGACGTCGGGGGGGCGGGGGGATGTTTCGTATCACGCCTTTGTTCCTCGGTGGGGGTGGCCTTCCATCTGCATTCAGACGTGTACTTTTCCATTTTCGATCTGACTCCGTACCGACTCCAGCCCCCCCACTGTTCCAGACAGTTAAACATCCTTAAAAAGAGGCTACCTATTTCCCCTCCCTGTATATTCCAGGAAAATGAGACGGAGAAGCTAAAACATGAGCAAGGTCTGAAAGAGGCCTTTACAGATCCAAACCCTAGTTCGTCCCCCCCCCCAACCCCCCTGGTTACTGAGTGCAGGCGCAGTCGGGGGCCTGTAATGAGGTTAAGGTCAGCTGGTCCCACTGTGGGTGATCTGCCAGCTGCGGAGGGAGCTGCTCCTTTCCGGATGTCGTAGGGAGGCCAATCGCTTTGTTATGGGGGGGAGGAGTCTTTGTAGTGTCAGAACGTTGTGCTGTCGATGCCTGTTATCTGCCCTGAATCTTGCTCCAGATCCCAGAACTTGGCTAGGTGGCTGGACCTGAGGGGTGTCTTTGGATGCCAAACTCACCGTGCCACCCACCTCCGTGATGTAAAATGATGCTGGCGGCTGTGGGGGGCAGGGGGGGGCGTTGGGGGTGCAGGCAGGCCGGCGTGCAGCGAGCAAGGACGGAAATTCCTCAGCTCCCGTGAAATTCCACATGCTGCGTTCCCGCTCAGCTCGATTTTATTGCGTTTGGAAATGTATTCACCACCCACTCCCCCCCCCCCCACAACCTAGAACCTTTTCTACTGTGGCGGTCCCGGCATTAAAAAGTGGCTGGGGGCGAGGGGGGGGAGGGGCGTTACTAGAGAACCCTCAAACACCTGGGGGGCCCAGTATATTGATTGCTGAGCTGATGTGGAGGCTTTATTTAGGTGTGCCCCCACCCGCAGTGTGGCGGAGAGCCTTCTGTCGTCCTGGCTCTCCGCGAGACCTGGGCCTGGTGATGGTGGCACACCTCACATTGGTGTCCATGCCAGGGCATCTGTGCAGTGTGTGTGGCATGAGTGAAGCTTCACCCTGAAATAGTTTGCTGTCTCTTTAAATCCGCGGTCGGCCATAGACACAGCACACGCTCTGTTTTCACAGCCGCCCCACTGCTGGGCTCTCGTGGCTCCCTGGCGCCATGGGACAGACACACAGGAGCTCTTTGATGGCCCCTCAGCCACAGTGTGCCATGACGGCCTGAGGGCCGCGCTATCCACCAGACCTGGCCTCCCTTCCTGGGGTCAGACACGAATGTTGACCCTGTATCCTCCTACCCTCAACCTCCTGCCCGGGGCATCAGGAAAAGATCACGTGTGGCCTGGGGAGGGGGGCCACACTCTATAATAATGTTCTACCCCCCTGCAGCGGATGGACAACTCCTCTTAGACATGGACAGCTTACTGCGAGCGGTAAGTCCTGATTGGACGCCGTTGATCCGGCAGAAGGGGCAGCACTGCTGGCTTGTCCCTATAAAGGCCGGGGCCCTTCTGCTGTCCCATCGGGGTTTGGGAGGCCTCAGGACGGAGCCCAACGGGGGGCAGCAAGACAATTTATTGCGAAGTGTGAACAGAGATACAGCTCTGTCAGCAGCCCCCCCCCTCCCCCCTCCCCACACACACCTGGGGAAGGCTATCCCACAAGCCACTCTATAAATACATAGGGGCGAGATCCCAGGCCCAGCAGGGCAATTCATTAACTAATGATCAAGGTGATTAATTGGCATGTGTGGGAGGGGGGGTGTTGGGGTTGGGCTTTATGTACCCATTTTATAGTGCTGCTGATGTACAGTTTAGTATCGTGGTGATTATGTAGCTGCGTTACTTCAAGGCCCACAGGAGATTAATTGGTATTTTTGTTTCCATTTAAATCCGGGGCCTGTTGATATAATGAATGAGGTTCCCAGACAGGTCAGGCCATGATTTTGCGGCACGGGGGTACATGATTATTGGGGTGGTTGTTGCCTGTTGTCCATGGGGGCGGCGTACTACGTGACACGGCCCGCTTCGCGGAGAGCGGGGACATTCCTGTAACCGGACGGAGACCTACGTTTCCTCTTTGGGGTCACATACCAGCGGGGCGACGCGTCGGCAGCGCGGCCGCGTCCCAGCGGAGCACAAGCGGCTGAAGACGCTCGTAAAGATGCCTGATTTCTTTTCCCTCCCCTCATTCCGATGTGAGGAGTTTTATTAACGGAAAGTGTGGGGAGCTGGTGTTCCAGCCGTCACGCCGCGTGCTCGCTGGGACTCGCCGCGGTCAGCGTCTGTGAGGTGCCGGCACTCTATGGTTACTGAGAACGCAGAGGTCCAGGACCACAGAGCCTAACGGCGCTCCTGTGTGATTTGATCGGACAATCGCAAGGTAGTGCCTGGGAGCACGAACCCATTGGACTAGACCTTATTTGTCTCAGCCCTGCTAAAAAATAATTTTCCTAAAACCACCGCTATTTATCCTATATTTTTTTATACATTTTGTACCTTTTGCTCGGCAAAATTCTTGTGGGGGGCCCAGGAGGGGGCGCAAAGAGTCCCGGATTTATTCAGCAGGCTGAGCCCCCCTAAGGGTCAAATCCTAGAATTTCCCCTGCAGACTATTAAGGGAGGGGGGAACTTGTCATGTGATCTGTCCTTGCTGTTATCCTGTATTTGTTACCTGTGGTTGTAAATTAAGCACCGGGCGCCAGGTGCAAAATAACAGCGGCCCCCGCTGCCCCGCTCCATGGATGCGGCACATAACCTGCTGTAACTTTCTTGCCAAATAAACAATATTGTTTGTCACCATTCCCAGTCGTCTTACATAATTTAATATCTTTTGTTTCCATTAGTGCTGTCGGACTTCTAGAGTCACAAGCGATGAGAGGAAATATCCACAGCTGTGTTTCTGAATATATGTGGGGGGTTGTGTGTCTGTGCGTGGTTTTCAGAGTGAGTGAACACAGGCTGTTTGTGATTGGCTGGGTGCCAGTGTGTGTGTGTGTGTGTGTGTGTGTGCATGTGTGTGTGTGTCTGGGTGTGTGTGGATGTGTTTGTCCGTGTTTGTATACTGCTGCCAGTGTTTTTCTGTCAGGGCATGTGCGTGGGCGCATTGCTGGCAGAGTGCGCTCGCATGCGTGTGTGTTTACGGACTGGTCAGCGCCGCTAGTCCTGCAGTGGCCAGCTGCTTTGGGTCAGGATGGACCGCATCTCTTCGGAACACAGAAAGCCATGTGTTGCTGGAAAGCTGTTGCCACGGTGGAGCTCGGTGCGCCAGCGTCGCAAGAAAAGCCGCACTATAAATCGCTAACTGCCGTTAGCATTCCTGGCAGCCGGGCGTATCGGGTGTGATTTACTATGCGGGTTCATTTTCTTTTCAGCAGCGATTCTCTCGCCTTCTGTCACCCAAAAGAGTGACGGTCTCTAGTCAGGCACAGACTCTTCATTCCTAGCTGACTCTCAGAGTCAAAGGAGGCCGTCGCTATCCCCATTCTCGCTTCCCGTTAAACGGAACGGTTTGTACGCAAGTGTCTTTCCGCCGGTTCCTCCTCATTCTCCAGGGATCCGCCGAGACTGCCCGAGATGGCGTCGGCGATTTTCCGAATTTCCTCTCTCGGGTCGCTGGCCAAGGTCGTCCCGGGACTCAACGGAAGCTAGTCTGCCTCTGCTGGAAAGGTATGCACACGGGGTCAGGTTGCACTAGTAAATCGCAAGCACTGTTTGGTGGCGGCCCGGGTACTGAGCACATGGCGTGCTGTAAAAGAGGTGGCATTTCAGACCGCACGTCGACCCGCAAACACGTTCCACACGCTGCCCCCATCACTGTAAAACCCATTTAACAGAAGGTGTACTGGCATGTTGCTGACAGGATTCCACAGGGATGCAAAGGCCAAGGAAAGAACCCTGCACTCCAGTCATAGGACACAAGGAAGAGGCCGATACCCATTCCTCTCCAATAAAGACGTGTGGATCAGTTATTGTTTGCCTTTCCCAACCTTTGGGTCTGTCAGGTGTGTATGTCCTTCTCAGGGTTGCTGACTTTACGCAGCTGCTCGGCATGAGATTTTCAATTTGAGACAAGACTGCACAATCATTTACACGCATGTAACAGTTCATTTACCTTGTAGACAGTCCGGAGGGTTTGCAAACTGCCCCAAAGCTTCCTGAGGTTTGCAACGGAATAATATAGATTCACCGTTAGATTCTTTTTGGGAGCGTGAGAGTCTGAAACCGTGAATGTCACGCCGGATGCATGAGAGTTGGCAGCCCTGCCTTCTTAAGCCTTTGTTGAGAGGGACATTAGTGGGTGAACCAGGGTGACAGGATCTCCAGCCTGCTTCTCTGTTCTTAAGGATGCTCTTTGGTCGTCTAGTCACCTTCTGTCCATCTCTCAAAAGTGCTCCAGCAGCACAGTGTCGCAGTGAGCCGGGAGTGAGTGGTGGACTTCCTGAATGTCAGGCGATTGCAATAGCTTGGTTTTTATTTTTTATGCAGTTTGTTGTTGTCACTGCTTAGGTTGTTGTTTCTTTTTGTTATTTGTTGCTGCTGTTTGGATGTTAGCATTGGTTTGATGTAGTTTGTTGTTGTCTCTGACTTTGGTTTTGTTGTTTCTTTTTGTTATGGTTTGGCTGCTGTTTGGATGTCACCGTTTGTTTGATATGGTTCATTCTTCTCTCAGTTTATTGTTTAGTTTGGTTACTTTTTGCTATTGTATGGTTGTTGCTCTTAGGATGTTACCGTTCGCCTGCTGTCGTTCATTGTCATCGCCGTTTGAGTGATGTCTAGTTTGTTGTCATTTTTTGTTACAGTTCTGCCGTTACTGTTCGGCTGTTGCAGGCGTGGTCGCGCATTTACCGCTGTCGTCATTGTTGGGTGGCTGTTTGTGGGCATTTCTGCGGCACCTGCCCCGGGGACTTGCACGACAGCCAGGGAAGGAGAGGGAGACGGGAGCTTGGAGACGATGGGAGAAGTGAAAAAATGAAGTGGAAAATTAAACAAATAAGTGGAGGACTTCCTGCCATCAGCAAGTAGCGAAATGGGGAACAGATGTCTCTGTCCTGCTCCAGCGGAGCCACAATGCACATGGATTTATTCTTCAGTGATGTCAGCGAGATTAAGATCAGACCAAGAGTCAAACCAGGATTTGGACCTCTTGGTGCTCCTTCTTCCGTTTCGCGATTCACACCTACATCAGTGCCGGAGCTGCGCCGTCCAAATTTAGTCATTACGGTGCAGCAGACAGTCTTAAGAACACTCAGCCTTAAGTGTTTGTCGTGTCCAAAGCGTGAGATCTGGGTCGAGCAATTAGAAAGGAGTCATGCTGGAATTGGTACAGAATCCGAACTCCTCCGAAGAGCCGCGGCTCAGCTGCTGACGTCGTCATTTGCTGCGGCAAACTCGTAACTAACCGTAACAAACTAACTAACCGTGCTAACAAAGTCTTTTAGCTCTCAGCTGGTGCTTTATAATGGTTTTAATCTATGAGCATATATGCATCGGCTGTAAACAAGCTACGGAATTAATAACAACAAAAAGGATGGGCAACTATGTTTAACAGGCTTTAAAGGGGCCATTCATTGAAATCTCTTTAATTACCTGCTAATTGCTTTTTACTAATTACCATATAAATCACCTTAGGACACTTGTTTAGAGCCTTTAAACATGTGCCAAGGGTCCAGAGAAGCTGTGCAATGGCCGTTTGTAAAAATACATAAAATCAATAAAATCAAATGACATTTTAAAAGCCGATGTGTTTATGATTATGACACGTCATCTCTGACCCACTAAGCAAAGTTATGGACACATGGCTGGCCTCTCTGTAGCGGGCCGGGGACCGGCCGGTTCTCAGAGAACGTGCCAGAATGAGCTGTCTCCTCCATGAGCCTAACAAGCAGCCACCCTGAGAAACGAGGCTGCTTTTAACTGCGGGCTGAAGTGTAAGCAGGGAGACGTGCTAATCCCGGCCGCCGCTCCCTGATAAATGCAAGTATGTCTTTTTCTGATGCATCCACTTGGTGCTGTCACTGCAGCTCCCTCATATGACTGTGCACAGGTTTCTTGCGCCGCATGGAAAAACGGAGGCCTGTGACGTATATGCCCCGTGACGAAAGCCAGTCCGCCCTGGAGCCACGAGTGGAGACGCATCTCAATAGAGGGCTTCTGTCCCCGGTGCGTCTGCACAGCCAGGATGCCACGCCGCCGGCCACCCGGCCCGCTTCCTCCATCTCCATCCTCCTCTGTCTCCGGGCTGGCCTAATGACAGAGCCGCACCCAGGGCAGTTGGCGGGAGGGGTGCCCAACTGGGACTGCGATCCGCTGATGAGATGGCTCGCTCCTGGGCCCGGTTAGTAGAACCAGCATTGCCGCTAATCGAATCGACTTGCCGGTGGCTGGAACCCAGTAGGGGAGAGTCGGAGCGGAACATGTAGAATGTGAGGAATTAATATGAGCGAGAGGTTTAGGGAGATGCTGAAATACGCGGCGCTGCGACTCCCGCTGAGCCGCGTTCAACTACATCAATGACGGGCTGACTGTGCTGTTAGGCATGCCGTCTCCGGACCCTGGAGGTGCAGAGAGCCCAGCCTAGTACCCTCGCTGATGTCATGGCGGTCCGAGAGGCATCTGGATCCGGGAGTGTAAGAAGAGGTCAGCGGGAGCGAAAGGCGGAGGCGGAATGTCAGGGGAAACATGGATGAGTTATTAGCTTGGAGCAGCAGAGCCGTTAGCTGGGAATGTAAAGCTTCAGAGTGTGGTGAGCTTCATCCTCCCACATCAAGGAACTGTGAGACTTCGGAATATACGTCACATTCAGTTCCATTCAATTCAGTTAATTTTTATATAGTGCCTTTCACAGAAGTTGCTTCAAAGCGCTTTTTGATTGACTCTTTAAGCATGTATTCGGAGTAATTCAAAAACAGAGAAAAGGGAAGATTGACAGACACACAGACAGAGAGGAGAGAGACAGACAGAGAAATAAAAAGAGAAAGAAAAAGAAAGCTAGATGACAACAGATAAGAAAAAAACCTCGGGGGGGGGGGGGGTCCAAGGTGAACTGGCTGCCCACCCGTCCCTGGACATGCTAACATTATAGGAAAATGAAAAGTGGGCTCGCGTGCTAAAAGCAAGGTGAAAACTGTGGTCAGCGTCAAAGCTGAAGTCCATCACCGAGTCGGTTCTCCACGCCGGCTTGTGTAGGGCGTCAGACTGACGTCAGCACCCACTATATAACAGCTTGTAAGTTACATCCACAATGTCACATTTCCAAGGGACTGAGCCAGGACTCCAGCTCAGATGAACAAGGGGGGGGGGGAAGCAGAGAACATGGGTGGTCAGAAGACTCATTAATGGACAAGCGCAGTAGATCACAGCTGCAGCACCAGCAGCCATAGTTACGGTTATTCTGAAAAGGACACGGGGCATTAATGCAGTTTCTTAACTATGCTTCTGGGCACCAGTCTGACTGGGGGTCTTTACCATAAAGATTTGGCCGCAACAGATCCTATCATATGTGCTGCATCATTGCGCGGGTGAGATCGCGTAGAGTGGGGGCGGCGACAGACCGTAAGAGGGCTCGGACGGGACTCCAGGGGATTGGCTGTTGGCAACCTCAAGCCAGCATCTAGAGACGTTTCCGCTACGTTTGTCCAGCTGAGGACTGATGGGAAGGATAGAAGAGATTGGCAGAAGATAAAGGAGTAAAAGAATAAGTGAGCTGATGTCATGTGTCACTTTGCTGTAGTCTATATATAGTCTATATATGGTCTATATGTAGTCTGGCTGTTTTATTATAACAGCCACGTGACGTCTCAGCCAACGGGGACTGGAATAGCTGGCCCACTCGGTCACTGGGGCGGCAAGCATAAGGCGTACCTGTAGGTTGACTGACCTCGAGTTCATGATGCCCTTTTGAGGCGATCTAAGTCCCAGGTGAGGGGAATTAGATCTGCATTCATCATGTAAAATTTGAGGAGGTTTTTGGAGCAGCTATTTAAACATCCTGCTGTGGCCTGTGATCCCACACAGCTCCGGGGAGCATTGCCTCTTAATCTCCAGAGTTCCCCGGCGTCTGACACCCATACTCCCATTGTTCCCAGTGCTGGTGATTTATCTATGTACTGCACAGG
>JAABNX020000122.1:1392835-1410551 GCA_015163995.2 Mormyrus lacerda | reverse complement strand
GTCAGCCTGTTACACATCACTGTATCTAATGGAAAAAAGGGGCCTCCCATCCGCCCCCATCACAGGGGTGGAAAAAAGCAACCCCCCACCCCCCCAGGCTGACACCTTCAAAGCCTGTAGCATCATGGAAATTTGGCTGCGGCTCCCGGGTCTCACTGATATACGCCACAGTTTATAGTCATTATGGCTCCTGCTCCACACGGGGGGGGGGACCATCCTTTTTCTTTATTTGTTCTGGTGCCACTTGAATGCTCACGGTGATGCTGGCCTAGCTGGTAGGTTTTCCAGGTCTTGGGGGGGGGGGGGCACGGTTATTTCAGAAATCATTAGAAGGTTACGTCGGATTCATTTTCGAAACCTTTTATTCGTCCATAAAGACGAGGGAGGGAAGGTTTACAGGGGCCTTGAAGGAGGGAACGAGAAAGGAGATGAAAGCAGAGAATCGCTGTCCATCCGCAGCCGTTGCCGTCAAGGGGAGCAGGACCGATCAGAGAGCCTTTTATCATTCTGACTTCTCTGAAGGGTCCACATTTATTTCACTTACCCCCCCCCCCCTTTGGCTGGGCTGTGTTTTGTTAAGTAGTTGCTTAGAAATGAAACCTTATGTTTTATCTATGAGATCAGGCTGTAAGATACAGTGATCCGTTTTATAAACACTGGGATTACTTAATAGACACTTGGCAAGTGGACATGCTTTACTGAACCCGCTCCATGCCCCTGCCCTCCGCCCTTGGCCCTCCTTACGGCTTCTCCAGATCCAGGTTAAAAAAAAGTCCGGTCCCTCAGCTACGCATCCCAGCAGGGAAAAGCGGATCCATGGTGGGGGGAGTGAACTTGCCATCCCAAGAGGCTCCAAACGGCCTGGGGGGTCTCTGCTCGGGGTATCGTTCAGCGTCAGGTTGCACGTTTCAAGCGGTTCCTTCCTTACTGCGTCCATGGTGAACGGCGAGGAATCTCACCTGGAATCCGTGTTGGATCGGGAGCCGCAGGAGGGGGCGTATCCTAACTCCTCTTTCTGGAACATTCCATGACTGCGGGGCAGGTAGTATGTAACGTTGTATGTGATGTTTGCTTGCTGGGAAAGATGCAGGCATTCAACACAGGAAACCCCGTGGTGTCATGGTGCACTCCCAGTCAGACTTACTGGAAGGACTGGTAACCGGTTTAACTGTGTCTATTAGCTCTCCTTCTAGTTTTCTTCCTGGAAGCTGGCACAGATTATTGACAATATCTGTAATGTAAAGAATGACCCTTTAGCATTTTTAATTGGCTTAATTAGGTAATTGAAACATGGTGGTGTCTCCCTTCAGGCGTAGCTGTAGCACATGGAGGATACAGTGGACATTTGGTGGCTAAATGCCATCTGAGGTGACAGTTCTGCGTCATTAAGTATAGGCTGAGAGGCACAGGGCGGATATTATCTTAAAGGGATTGGCTTCTTAAAGGGATGGGCTTCCTAATGGGGTAGGCTTCTTAAAGTGACAGGCTGCTGAATGGGGTGTTCAGTTGCATGCAGGGTTCAGCACCCTGGACAGTGCCTGGAGAGCGGCTGTAAGCTCCCCGTGAGCTGGGATCCTGGAAGGTGCACGCCTACAGAGCTGTAGCTGCTCCGTGCCGCTACTAGCGTCTTAATTAAGGCCGGTGTGAGGCAGACGGGGCGACATGTGACACAGGGTGGGGGTTCTCGAGGTGGGGTACACAGGCCTTTATATGCCGAATCACACCAGCCACCCGTAGCTGCCCCCCAGCCCCCTCTGTGAACCGGTCCGCCTCCTTCTAAAGGTTGAGGGCATTTACATTGATATACTCCCACTTCTAGTGTCCCCCTAATGAAACAGGAAGTGACATCGTGAGGCCTGGAGCCGGGGGCCTAATGAACAGGATTATTGGCTCTCAGCCGGGTCCCCCTAATGAAACAGGAAGTGACATCGTGAGGCCTGGAGCCGGGCCCTAATGAACAGGATTATTGGCTCTCAGCCGGGTCCCCCTAATGAAACAGGAAGTGACATCGTGAGGCCTGGAGCCGGGCCCTAAAGAACAGGATTATTTGCTCTCAGCCAGATTGAACTTGGTGGCCCCTCTCTTGCTAGCTGGCCGGCCCGCGCTCAAGGCTGCCCCCAGCCCACGTACCCCTTTGGCAGGTTACCATAGAAACAACCCCAAAGGCAAATGATTCCCCCTCCCAGTTCACCTCCCCACACCGACACCATGCCAGTTGCTTTCATATTCATGTGGCAAAGCTGCGCACTTTTGAAGTATCCACCTGTGCGGTGTGAGCAGCACAATGCATGCTGGGAAAGTGGTACTTGTAATTGCAGTGGGGCTCCGGGGTCGCGCCGCATTGTGCCGGTGACATTTACGTCAGCACTTGTGGTCGGCCATCGATTTCGCACCTATCCGTCAGCGGAGTTATTCAGGTAACCATGGCTCACTTTAGGTAACCATGGAGACAGCACTAACACCAAACAAAACAGCAGCACCTCCGTGGACCTGGTTAGTCTTTATTTTTGCCCTCCAGCCGGTCGCTGTGTCTCATGCTACTGAACCAGCTTGCGGCCGGTTCTGTAACCGCGTTTCAGAAAGGGGTCCTTCTTTGCTTTCACACCCTGTGGACATTTTTCCTGAAAATGTCTGCATTTCACACATTCATCCTTTGGTGAAGAGATGGTCATTCATTCTGAAGCCTGCCCTGGATTTTACGTCAGCTGTTTTTAGAGCCTTAAATTCCATTATTCTGTTACTCTTGGTGTCATTACTTGAGTAGATGCATCTCTTTCCTGGGAACTAAAATTTTATTGCAATTCATGGTTCATTCTTTGAGGTAGCTGTAGGGCTGTGCGATATCACATTGCAGTATAATTGCGATTATGTGTCGCATGCACAATATTCACCAGGGCTTTAGATGACAGGCGTAAAACACTGGTCTAGACGCCCGCTTTTTGGTACTATACGGACGGTGACTTACGCCCCCCATTTGGTAAGCAGAATAGTAGTACGCCTAAAATATTATTGAGACGTGTATTGTGACACCCAGTAGTTAGTTATCTGTATAAATTCTGTGCATCCTTATGTTTCATAAATGTGTCAGACTTTTAACTGCAAAAAGGACTGCTAGTTCCGAAAAGCTGGCTTTTAGACAAATGTTCAGGTCTGTCTTAAGCACCGGGCGATTATTGCGCATGTGCAATATAATTGCGATGTGACGTCGTGCAGCCCTAAGTAGCTGGTTGCAGGGTTATACATCTGATGGGTTTCCTGCAGTGGAGGAGGGCAGAAGGAAGTAGGCAGATAAGATCTCCCTCCATTTATCCTCCGGGGGGGGGGGGTGTCCCAGTCTGGCCTCGGGCACCAATCTCACAGCCATGGGGGAAGAGGCTGCTCTGTTCACGCTTTCAATACCCCAAGAGAAACTGTAACAGCGAGAGATGAATGGGGGCTGACCATGGCTGAGCGCGTAGAGTGGGGGAGCACTGGGACTCATTTGCTCATTAAGAGCCCCTGTGGTCTCTGGCGTTAATCACAGACCTAACAATGTCCAGCCGACACTTTATCCATACAGAGGCGCCGTCATTAGTGACTGTTTCACTGATAATCAGCCCACTGTTCATACACTCTCTCCATCTCTCTGTGTGCATCCTTCTGTGCGCCTGTCTGTTGCTCTCTCTCTCTCTCTCTCTCTCTCTTCCCTTCCACCTTTTGTCTGTCGTTCTCTCTCTGTCCCTGTGTGTCTGTCGCTCTCTCCTTTTCTGTCTGTTGCTGCTCCCATTTTCTCCGACTGTTGCTCTCTCACTCTCTTCCTCTGTCTGACTCTCTGGCTGCACTGTCCACAGATCACAGACCTCTCGCCCTCTCGATCTACCCTCTGCCACCCTTATCTGGGCCTCCCTGTAGTGGCCCTCGGGGGGTGAAATCTCGACACAGCTGCTCCAGTGGGCCACTTCCCCCTTCCACACATCCTGGCCCCTCTCAGTCGTCCTGTGACCACAGCCGGCTGCCAGGCAGATGCAGTTCCGCACGGTGACCCCCGCCATTCCGCGTCATATCAGACTACCGAGAAGTCACGGTGAAGACAGCTGCCACGTGTGTGCTAGGATGGACTCAGATTTTCTCCTCTCATCGCGCAGTGATGGCTATCTCGGAAAAGCAGAGTGTGCACATTCACTTAACAGCCCTACCCTCTAGGGGGCGATCTAGTGTGCGGTGAGAGACACTCCAGCCGCGATCCCAGGCTTCGCCTTTGTTTTTCTCCACGACCGTTCATAACAAACCCTGGATGTGATGGCTCGCTGCCACCGATTACGGACAGATCAGGCAGACCTGTTGATTCACTCAGCATTGGGAGTATCCAGCCCCCCCCCCATCCCCTGACACATCTACACTGGACATAACAACACCCCGCTGTTAAAAAACACGCCAGCACCCTAACTGCTCCATTTCTTGTAAGTAACACCACACACCAGCAGCAGGGACACATGGGTTTTGTTTGTGCAGCATGTCGTCCAATTACCCGATACTCTAAGCGGTCCGAATCAGGGATTTTTACAGACAGGTGAGAGATGTCAGTCTGTCACTGTTATTTCTTCAGGGCAAGGGATGTGGGGGGGGGGGGGGGCACGCATTCGGGGGCCCTTGGACAAGAAAGCACGGCACGAGTTAAGCTCGTTAACCGCTAACGGCGATCGGCGTGAAAAGGTCACGCTGACAGTTTCCAAAACAAAGGAGACGAAGGTTCCCCCCAATGCCGACAGTCAGCCCCCCTCCCCCCCCCTTAGTCACGCACACTGGGGGGGCACCTGTTCCGGGACACGCTGGTCCCTGTCGCAGCAGACGGAGAGCAGACATCTCGCCGGGATCCATTCCCCGTAGGTGTGATCGGAAACACGGCCGCCGTGACTCACTTGACCCGCCGGGCAGCTCTGTGCCTTCGTCTGCTGTCATACTGATCAGGAGAGAGAAGGCAGGATCTTAGTCACCTTTGGGGTGGTGAGCGGGTGTGTGCTGTGATCCCAGCAGTGGATTTGGGGCACGGGAACAGCCTGGGGGCACCCCGGCCCCCCGAAAATGCCTCTCCTGCTCCTCCCGGGGTCGTCCTCATGGACTCTGCGTGGGATTAAATTCTTAAAAAACTCACTTTCAGCGCCAGCTGGTGAGGCTGACATCAGAGGCATGAGAAGACCCTAACCCTCAATCCTCGCTCTCGTTCTGTCTCTTACCGTCTCACCCCTTCCCTGTATTGCCGTGGGAGGTAGCAACACTGCCCTCTGGTGTTCAAACGCATGTATCGTTCACTCTGATGTGTGTCATTCTGGACAAGTCAGACTGAGTCAGGTGACCTGAGCAGTGTTTGCACTGTGTACATAATGAGCCGCTATGACCTGCGGTTTGCCTAAAAAAACATTTTCGTAGGACTGACCTCCCAGTCCTCTTTCTCCTTATTGGGCAGAGAAGGCTTCTTTCTCAAAAATAGGGACATTTGTTTGTGCTTTTTGTCGGGGTGGCCGGGCCTGGGCAGCCACGGGTCCAAGCCTGGTGGTTGCAAGAAAAACAAAACAAAAACAAATGTTTGCGCTCACGATCTAGGGCAGCTGTTTGCGATGGAGACGTCTGTCCACAGACGGTATCCGT
Source organism: Mormyrus lacerda (assembly GCA_015163995.2). Taxonomy (NCBI): domain Eukaryota; kingdom Metazoa; phylum Chordata; class Actinopteri; order Osteoglossiformes; family Mormyridae; genus Mormyrus; species Mormyrus lacerda. The sequence goes on along the minus strand of JAABNX020000122.1, from coordinate 1,404,926 downwards.
GAGACGCGGCAGCGGAGAGGCAGCTGCCCCGGTGTGCCGACCTCACAGAGGCTCGAGTTCTCTTGCGGCTGTGTCGGGGTCGCCTTTTCAGGCCGCCTGCAGCCTGCGTTCAGCTTGACTCATTCCTGACCATAAAGGCCTCTGCTCCGGCCGTTTGAGCCCCACACGTTACCCTCCTCTCACCCTGTTCCGGACCGTTTTGATCCTGCAGTGTTCAGCAACGAGAGGAGGAGGGACGGAGGGGGAAGGCGACCCGAACGCTCTCCGCAGACGTAGCGGCTCACTGGCGGAAAACGGGCCGAAGGCGGCACCGGCCCAGATGGCTTTACCAGTCTCCCTCCATCATGTACGAGCGGAACATTCCGGATTTATAGGATATGTCCCCGAACCAGGGGCCTCGTCTCTCCCTTAATGGGCTTTCCGAAGGGGACAGTGCTGCCGGCCCCTCGTGTGACAGATTCCTCCACCACATAAGACGTGCCCTTAATCAGCGGTGTGCAGTTGGAAAAATCACGACTTTAAATGCAGTGTGTCGCACTGGGTGAAACATAACCGAATACTGTCTAGATCGTGTGAATATTGCGTCCCCACTGTTCATATACTTAATAATTATTATTGTTCATATTATTGACAATAATCACCAGTATCATCATTATTTTGAACAAATCTGGATGTTATGCCCATGGATGTTAATGATATGTGAACATTGGTTGCCAATTACAGTGATAAATACAGAATTAAGGGGTTTCTACTGAAAAGTATATATTTGAACAATTGAACAGTCGCAAAAAAAAGGATTTCAGTGAAAAATCAGTTTGAGCACTACAGGTAGACAGTGAGAAATCGTGAAGAGAAGAGAGTTATTACAGACATGAATGACTGAGTGAATCTCAGGTCATTATGTTCTGCGGTTAAAGAAACCCTGAAGTTCATAGGTCACTGTTACCCGGGAGACATAAGATGCTATATAAACCAGAGCCCTACTGGTCCTTTCAGTTCGGTTGCCATGGCACTGAGTTTGTGAGTGATGTCTTTTCTTCACCCCTAGGTTCATCCTGGTGTTCGGCTGCCTGGTGCTGTCTGTCTTCTCCACCATTCCCGCTCACCAGGACCTCTCATCCCACTGCCTTGTCATCCTGGTGAGAAACACTCACGGCCGCCTTTTCGAACATGCCCGACGGCACCCCTGCCTTTGTACCTGCCTCCTTCACAAAGCACTAAAACCCGCTACCTGCACAGAACTGACGAGGCCATTTCGTTTGCAGAATAAGGAAGCCGCCCACTCTCTGTGTTCAAGTGCCCGAGGCGGTTTGTCACCCTGTGTCCTGCGTATATCAGTGCTGCTCACTGTGATCACAGATGATTAGTCATTATTGACCTCATCAGCTCTGTAATGGAGCCTAAATGATGTCGGGATCCTGACATCGCTGATCTTATGCCGGTAAGCTGTGAGCCCGTGGAAACAAAGGTGGGACGGACAGGTAAAGTGGCGTCCATGTTGAAAGTCACACAACATGAGTCACGTGATCATGGCTTTTTTTTTGGGGGGGGGGGGTGAAAGGGTCAGTGCAAACCTCCTGCTTCAAACCCCATGAGCACTGGAGCAATAACCTCTGGGGTGGGGCTTTTTTGTAAGGGGGCAGTGCCTCCAGTGCGGCTTGGTGGGCGGGGCGTTTGTGACTGGGTCATGAGGGCAGAGCATCCAAACTGTGCCGATGAGGGCTCCTCCGGGTTACTTGGCTCACCTCCGCAATCAACAGCTAACCTGTGTGTGTGTGTGTGTGTGTGTGTGTGCGTGTGTGGGTTTAATTGGTTACACTGCAAGTCATCTTGGATGAAAAAACACCAAACAAAAAGTCGTTAAGAGCATCCTTCCAGAGATAAGCTGCAGATTCTCCTCGGGGCCAATTTGATTAGTGGCTAATGAGTAATGAATGGGTACATAAGAGAGGAGACGCGCGATTTAATCCGGGAGATGTGTCTGTTCGCGACCGACGTCGGCGAGTGGTTATGAAGGTTATAAGAGTGTGTGTCTTCATAAGAGCGCCTCAGCACTGAATTAGCCGCAGCATTAAGTCTCAGGAATGTCGTAGATAAGGGGCTGTGAGTTCCCAGCAGCCCTCCGGGCAGCCCCCTGGCCCCGTCTGTCGCCGGGCATGCTGGGAGATCGTATTGCCTCACGCTCGGGCCTAGCGGCACGGCCGGCGTGGCAGCAGACTGGCAATGAGGAAGGGCGCCAGGCATCCGCTCGGCCTTCCCTCCCAAGCCGGAGCAGAACCCTCCGCACCCCCCCGCCTCTGTGCCTCCCTCAGGATGCTGTCCAAACTGACCCCCTCCTCCCATCCACCAGCCCTCTTCCAAAAGTACATAAATAAACAAAGTATAAAGCTGTGCGGTAAGTCGCTGCGGTGTTCTGTGCCCCAGCTCGATGGCGTGTCCCCGTCACATGGATTTTAGCGCCAACTTTTACTGCCCAGCTGTCGTCTTTCCGCTCGCCGAGTAATTTGGGGGGGGGGGGTGTGCTCTTCCAGAATTACTCCCAATGTTATTGTCACCCCCGGGGAGATAAATGGAAAAGAGAAAACACAGCGGATGATAGGTGATGTGGGGATTATATATATATATATATATATATATATATATATATATATAGAAGAATAAGTAACAAAAAAGGAAGCGAGGTTAGTTTCTGTTTTCTGTTTTACAGCCGAAAGGCATTCACAGTGCACTCACAGACATTTCTGCTGCATCAGTATAAAAATATATAGAATCAAATATATTGTGGGGTATAAACAGAATTATGCTCCTCAAATTGATTTACAAAAAAAAAAAAGAAAAACAATCGCATAGTAGTTTTGCTCACTGTGTCCGTAATCCAAGATGCCCACTCTGGCTGTGAGACAAGCACCCTTCCTGTGTTTCCTGCTGCCTCTCCCTGACAGCCCCCCCCGGGAGCTACAGAACGGTGCTCTAATTCCAAAACACTGACTTGATGCCCCACCACCCACCGCATCCACATTGTCAGAGCGTAATCACCATGGTAATTGAATGGAAATGCGAACGAGCGCCGCCGCCGTGGGAACACAGCCGAGCGGCCATGACGTCAGAGGCGCCACCGGTCGCTGGCGGTGATGATCGCGGTTTGAAGCGTCTCTTCTGCCGAGGCCGTGAATCAGGGCCACGTAACGGGGGTCGTTAGCAGAATCCAGTCAGGAGGTGGTCATGAATCACGGAGGACAGCTGCTGTTAAGCAGACTGAACCGAACACGGCCAGGGGAAAGGAGGAGAGAAGCGTTCACACTGATTCTAAGCAAGAAGCAGTCCTATATAATTACCCACAATCCTCTACGGCATCATGTAAGCAACTCCATCTGCTTTCCCTATGCCCTAATGGAGGGGCGGGGCTTATGTAAACTGGATCAGCAGAGGGGCACAAAGGCAGCCATGGACCAGACAGCCCACGCACTTAATCGGGACCTATTATTGAATAATACATATGATTTTCCTACAGAAAATTACGACATTGACAATACATATATATATATATACCATTGTATAATTAGCTGTAGTCATCTTTCATTTTTCATTTCCAGGGACTTTCGAATTTATTTTTGTGGTCTAGCATGTTTAGTCATTAGAGGAACCACAGAGGAATGAAGAAAACCATTATTACCATTGTGATTTGTTTATAGTTCATGCTGGATATTTAGTTGCTATGCTGCTAATGTTACAGATGATTTTATATCACGAACGAAAATATTGCTCAAAATATCTGCAAAGCCGTTCTGCCCTGTTGTGCATTTCGGCTGTTTCTTGTCATGTTGCCAGAGACTAACTATAAACTATAATTTCACAAAAGCTCAGTCCCATCAAGGGCTGGTTTGCTGTCTTTAGAAGGAATCTTGGTTTGACTTTATTCCAGTGTCTCCTGGATCACCCCTCAGAACCCAGTCAGCCTTACAAACTACACCTGATCAGATCCTATTACAGACTCACACCTGATCAGATCCCCTTTCAGACTCACACCTGATCCGATCCGCTTTCAGACTCACACCTGATCAGATCCTATTACAGACTCACACCTGATCAGATCCCTAAAGACTCACACCTGACCGGATCCACTCACAAACCACACACCTGATCGGATCCCCATGCAAACCGCACACCTGATCCAATCCCCTTACAAAGCCTGTGCCCTGACCCCCCCACCCGGCCTCTTCCCTGCAGGAGTTTGTGATGATCGTGGTCTTCGGCCTGGAGTACATCATCCGCATTTGGGCGGCTGGCTGCTGCTGCCGTTACCGGGGCTGGCAGGGCAGGCTGCGCTTCGCCAGGAAGCCCTTCTGCGTCATTGGTAAGAGCCGCGGACGGGCAGGGGCGCGGGGGCGGGGGGGCTACGGGCATCGCTGTCCCTTTGTGTGGGCAGCAGGTACCTATGGGCTGTAAGTGTGTGTGTGGGGGGGGGGGCTTTTTGTGGATATCTCCATTAAAACCTGCCAGTTACACAGCTTCCAGATCCACACCCCCCACCCCCAAAGCCCTTCCCCTATTTGTTTATTGATCCAAAACAAAAAGCTTACAGCATTACCTGCCTGTATAGTCAGATGTTGACTCAAGTAATTCCGTTTAAGCACCTTATTCACTGGTGTGACACCCCCCTGCCCCCCCTTGGGATTTGAATCAGCAGATATTTGCCGTAGTGCTACTCGCCGCTATGGACTGTCATCCTACTTTCGCTCTTCTGATGCCTTTGCTGTTTTGCTGGGTTTACATCTCTGTACGCCCCGAGGCGTCTAACGTCGCAGTGGTGCTGAACAAGGTATAACCTGGAGCATGTCAGCTTCGCAACGGCCCCAGCTTTGATGTCGTTCTACTCGCCTGCAATCTTTGCTGATTATTAATGGATTAGGGCCCTTAACCAGCCCAGTGGGGGGGGGGGGGGGGGGGTGCATGGCCACGACCTGTAAGCAGGATAATCCTGGCGGGAGCCGTGTCCCCCCTACACAGGCACATGGAAAAACATTGGCTAGAGAGAGTAATGAGAGCGAAACAATCAGAATGGAAATACTTTCATTATCTTGAAGCTCAGCGCTTCATTCATGAGCAGTTTACATGTGTCCTCGCTAAAAATGCATAAATGCATGCACAACATGTAGAAACACACATACACGCACAAACACAGATACACACTAAACACACACAAACTCACACAAATCTGTACAAACCAAGGAAAGAGTAACAACAGGACTGCTGTCAGTCCTTCAGCGCCCCCTGTGGCCAGGTGGTGTAAGTAGTGGCACAGCAGACCATGAAGCCAGTCATAAAAGGCAGCTGTCCGGCGGGTCCAGCCCGGGTCTCAGGGGCCCGCCGGCGGTTTCCAGGCTCACCCCGATCCAATCGAGCACCGCAATGGCCAGAAGCGCAGGGAAATCCTACGGGGGGAACGGGGCCCTCCTCTAATTAATGTCCCCCCGCCTGTCCCGCCGGCACCGCTTTCACACTTTATTAGGAGACGCGTTCCAGGTCCGCGCACCCCGCCGTATTTAGGCTTATCGCGCCCTTTTCCCTGACGCAAATCCTGCAGCTGCAGCCTATGTAAATAAATGATGGCTACGCGGGACTCGTGGCGAGTGAGAGTGAGGCAGGCCGCCGATGAGTGTGCGAGGATCTGAACAAACGAGCGTGTCTGACAGAAGTCACATGGTACACTCTGCTCTCATGCCTTTACTGTACAACGCGCACACGCAGCTAACACTGTTTATACAACACACTCTGTACAGACTCTAGTGTCTGCCCCCAGGCCTGGCGCTCGGGGCATCGCACACATAGCTACTTATTCATTTCCTGCAGTCAGTAGTGTAATACTCACACACATGACACAATGGCGGCCTCATCCTTACAGGTCACCCCTAACCTGGCACTCAGACTCCCATAATGCCACTGCATGGTGCATAGTACGCTTACACTTGGCAGACATTTGGCCTGATATAGCTGCCGTTTTGTATCACCGCAGCTTCGACTTTCATATCTTCTGGGTAGAATTTAGGTTCTGGTTCCCCTTAACTTGTGTACTTGAGCCGTGTTCTGGCAATGGACAAGCCGGGTCTATCTGACAGGGATAAGAACGTCATGTCGGCCACCGATGGGCACCCAGCCAACACCGTTAGAACAGACCCCCCCCACCTTTTCCCCTCAAGCTGCGGCGTTCCGCAAGCGGATAATGTATTTTCCGTCGGGTCGCGGCCTCCATCGGAAGCCTGCTGCTTTCCCATGTAACGGGATACACCGTTCTGCTCATTTCGGCCGTGACCGCAGGGTTCCGCGTGGCAAGGATTACAGGCGGTGACTTTGTTTTACTGAGAAAATGGAATGTCAAACGGGAGGAACGGAATCGTAACTTTTCCCCGAGAAGAGCAAACATACGGTCGGCGTAGGATTTCAAATTTGACAACACGAAAAAAGCTTTGGACAAATGTGATTTAATAAAAGGATAATATTATTCCAGTACAGAAATGACCGGGGGCCCCAACGTCTATGTGCTTTATGGGGCTGATTCTGTTTTTTCAGAGGAAGTGGTTACTTGTTGATCTTCCCAGGAGTTCTGTGTTAAATATCATATCTGTGTTATAAAACACGCCGGAGCTGTTTTCTTAACCGTTTTCTGGCAGCAAGGAGATCCATCACCTCGTGGCAGACCCAGGTGATTAGCCACATTAGCGATTAGCTTCATCAGTGATTAGCCATGTTAGCAGTTAGCTCGCGTCAGCGACTAGCCGAGTTAGCAGTCAGCTGCATTAACCATCGTCAAAGCTCCGTACTCCCGCACAGACCCAGTGCTTGCAGTGGCCGCTACCCATCTGGAGGCTGCTGGTGACAACCAGCTGATGGGGGAAGCATGACAGGCTGCACCTCTCCACACACCCCTCCCCTCCACCATTGATGGTTGCCTGTCCCTTTACCTGCTTGCCCTGGACCTTCGCCAGTCATCCCAGGATACAAGTTCACCTGCCCTAGGACGGCCTTTTTCTTCCTTAATGGTGTTTGTGAAAATGTCATCTACACGCTAACATACCCGATGCCCACCATCTCCTCTCGCGCCCCGGCATCCTACCTCGGCCCCTAATCCCCCCCTCCCCCTGCCCCCCCAGACATCATCGTGCTCATCGCCTCGGTGGCAGTGGTGTCAGCAGGCAGCCAGGGTAACATCTTCGCCACATCAGCACTGCGCAGCCTGCGCTTCCTGCAGATCCTGCGCATGGTGCGCATGGACCGGCGGGGCGGCACCTGGAAGCTGCTGGGCTCCGTGGTCTACGCCCACAGCAAGGTACACGCAGCCGGGGGATGGGGACCATGTGGAAAACGGTTCATTTCAAGGAGCCAGTTGGCTGTTCCTGACACCATGCAGCTAGCTGCTAACTGCTAGCCTCTAATGGTGAATTAGTTACAAGGTGCAAGGGGCACGGCCATTGTTTACCTTCATTATCGACAGGCTAATTCTGACGCCACTCTCCACTCCTGGGGAGTTCCTTTACCCCTTTGGGTGTTATGTTATGCTTGAGTCGGGGTTCTGCTGATCCTAGAACACTCCCCCGTGGGTTCTCCCTGCTTCGAGGGTATTTCTGGCAAGCCTAAGTCATTATTTAGCTCCCTGGCAAACACGCTAATCCCAAAATTCATTCCTCAGGGATTAGACTGCATGAATAACACATATTGAAGCCTTCTTTAGATTAATTTCCAAGGACCAGTTCCGTATGCCTTTATCATTATATTGGGGGAGGCAAATGCAGGGTGATCCTGTAGCAGATCCTGGCCCCTCCTCACCACCTTGTTTATCCCCTGACATAGGCTACTGATCCGTGGAATTAGCCGCAGTTAGCATCCGTTCCCTCCATAATTACGCTCATCATCATGGCCTGTCCCCTCTACTGCAGGAGCTGGTCACTGCCTGGTATATCGGCTTCCTGGTTCTCATCTTCTCCTCGTTCCTGGTGTACCTGGTGGAGAAGGAGTTCAACGTAGACTTCAACACGTATGCCGACGCCCTCTGGTGGGGCACGGTGAGTAGAGTACCTCTACAAGAAAGGAAGAGAGTCTTCACTTGCTTTTCCTCCTTAAGGATCCTGAGTAAAGCAAAGCATCCTCACTGCCCCCCCACCCCCCAGCCCTTTGTGTGGTCCTCTCTCTCCTCCACCGTCTGTTTGTTTAATTGAATGATTTTTAAATCAGCATGGACATAATTAATCTTCTCCAACTGTCGCTGTAAAATATGGCACAGATACCAGGGTTCCGCACGACTGTGGAGAAACTTTGCAGCCATTGTGTTTTTCTGGCTCATGTCACGTGTGCGCACGACGCTCCCAGGTGAGGCTGCCTGCTCCCCGTGGCAGGCGGTCACCATCTTGCTGTGTCCTGCAGGAAGGGCAGTGGCTCAGATACACTCGGGTCTTTCTGAGCGTCTGCGGGCAGGAATAATGCCACTATAATCATCTTCCTTTTCGCCTCGCCACAGAGAGGGGAATGTTGGATTTTTCGAGCCGTGTTGAGGCCCCCTGAGAGACCAGCCAGCAGAGCTTCTGAGCTCCCATGAGAGATTCACGTTTCAGGGGGTTAATCTCCAGACCTCCACCAGGCTACTAATCAGCCAAACAGTGCTAAATAGCCTTTAGAGATGTTGGCGGCAGTGAGGGTCGAACCCACAGCCAGGTGCGATTCCCTTTAGCGTAATCCCGAGCCAAAGACAACACCCTGCCGTTCACACCGGCATTCCTTTATCTTTATCGTGGTGACCGAAACTGTCGAATGGGAAAAAACACACTTGTGGGAATATAAGTGAAGGTGAGGGTTCTGATCTCTGCATTAGCGCCCCCTAGAGGCCCAGCTGTGCATTCAGCCTTCAGTGCTTTGGGAATATGGGCAAAAGGGGCTTTAAAAGACCCCAGTACCATTCAGATGTTTAATACACTGACTCCACAGGGGTTTTTTCTTGCCTCCCACATCACTGAGGAGCCGTAGGGGAATGCGAGGCACAGATTGCTAATGCATGTCGCTAAACTCGCAGGACAAGGGAGGTCAGTTCCGGATCATAAAATTCAAGGCGAGATTTCGGCTCAGTCTCTCCACCAAGAGCCGTAGGCGGGACTCCGGGTCCCTGCTCCGGGGAGGCAATTACAGGCTGTAATCATAATGAAGCAAAGTGCCAGATTTCATTTACGCCTGCTTCTGTCGCGGAGGCTAAATGGGTAAATATCGCGGTGGGAGAAAATTGTGTCGAGGCAATGTCATGGGAAAGCGAGATTGGTCATGGAGTCAGATAAGTAATACGGGCGTAATTTGAGGGAACCACAGAATCGATAGTAGCCATTTGGCACGTTAGCTGGGGCGGGGGAGGGTGGGCCAGGTCACTTTTAAGCTGAGCTGGAGCTCCTGGATAAAATGACGGATGTCTCCCTGCTCCGGCTGACCTGAACCACGGCTGCTCGCGTAACTCGGGTCCTGGTGCATTCATTTTTCAAGTTGTGAACATTTCGGTTTGTCGGGGCTAATTTATGTGGATAGACAAAGAGGGCCATCTGGACGGGGGACGTCCCTGACCCATCCAGAGTCACACTGGAGTGACCTGTCCTCATGGATGCAGGGCAGCATCAGGGCCCCCAGCGGCCATGGGGGGACACGAGTGTATCTTTTTTTTTCCTCGCTCTTAGATCTTTGTTAAGCCCTCTGAAGATGATTGGGCACTATACAAATAGAGTACAGACAGAGGAGTGTCCATCGTCACGGACACGAGGTGGAGGGGTTCCTGATGTACGCCCGGCCAAACAGAAAGAGCTCCACTGTCCCCCCGGCTGCTGTCCTCCTCTCCTCTGCTGTCATCCCCTCTCTCCTGTCCTCCCTCCCGCTGTCCTCCTTTATGCTGCACTGCTCCCCTTTGTTTACTCGCTTGCCTGCCAAGCCAAAGTTTGCTCTGGGTGGTGCGGTGGGGCTTGTGGTGGAACACAAGAGAAGGTATCTTGTTTCAGCTGGGGCCCTTCCCCCCCCCCCCCCTTCCCACCGTCCTCAGATCACCCTCACTACAATCGGCTATGGGGACAAGACGCCCAAGACGTGGACGGGCCGCCTGCTGTCTGCCTTCTTCGCTCTGCTGGGAATCTCCTTCTTCGCCCTCCCCGCGGTGAGCAGGTCGCCCCCTGCTGTTCGCGCACCTCCACTGTTCTGTTTTGCTTACTATACATCACATGAAGCCTCTTTTTAGCAACCTTTTTAAAATTCCAACTCTTTTTTGTAGCATTAAATTAACATTTATTAACCTGGAGATATATATCAGGGGGACACGTTGGCCTCTGAACTCTATGGCTGGACATTTAATCTAAATGACATCTCTAAATAACCTGTGGTGTTTGTGTGTGCCCTACGATGGGCTGGTCAGGGTGACAGAAGCTCCAGGACCCCCGTCACACAAACTGGATAAGCACTTGTAGGATGGATGGATGGATAATTAGATTAAAATAAATTGTACCCCACAAAGAAGAGTAGAGGGAGGAGGGAGGTGGCTTCTGGGGCTGTCCAGACCGAGCATCAGGCAGCGGTGGGTCACCCTATGAGATCTGAGCCATAAAAATAACCCCCGGGGGCTTCCACTCTCGCTTGCACTCCCCGGAGACACTGGCACGCTGTTTCATTGACAGAAGCCTTTTCCCCTCCAAACTGCTGCGCAAGCCGTTTGCAGAAGATCCATCACTGCAGATTATTATCTCTGCCGCTCCCTCCAACTCGTCAGAGTCGGGTCCCAGAGAATGCCAGCGGTGAACCACGCCACCCCCTAATGCCTGTAATAAGTATGGTGAAGCGGCGCTGCGGGCAACAGCGGCCGTGGAAACAACAGCCTTTCATTTCGAAGAGGAAATCAGATCATCTCTAATATCCGTCAAGGAGAGCGCAGACCGGAGCCGAGCGTCCGGGGCCCCCCGAGGGGGTGGGTACCCCAGGACTGTCGCTAACGTGTTGCCTCGGCGACTCCGCAGGGCATCTTGGGCTCCGGCTTTGCCCTGAAGGTCCAGGAGCAGCACAGGCAGAAGCACTTTGAGAAGCGGCGGAACCCGGCAGCCAGCCTCATCCAGGTACCCGCACGCCTCCCTGCCCCCCCACCGCACCACCAGAGCAGCCATGCTGGCTTCTCGTGAAGAGGAGGTGCAGGATCTCCTCTATCGTTTACTGTCACACACAGTCACACACAGTCACCCAGTCACACACATTCACACACAGTCACACACGGTCACATACTGTAGTCACAGTGTCACACAGTCACGTCACACACATTCACACATAGTCGCACACAGTCACTTGCACCCACAAAGACAGTGACACTCGCAGCACACACCCAAACATGATTTTAAACACACCCATGCACACCCAGAAAGTCACACTCACAAAGACAGATATACATACACACACTCCTGCAGACTGCTCTGCTCTCCTCACTTAAACTAACCCAAAACAGAGTTAAACTCCTCCCCCTCCAGGTCATTTTTTAATTGGACAAGGGGGTGCATGGACACATCACAGCCCGCTACAGATGGCTCCTACACTTAGGATATTTCTGTGGCTCTTCCAGTTAAAACTTCCTCCCTCACAGAAACATCCCAGGGCCGGGAACACCTCCTTGTACGTAGCATGTAGCGTGAGTCAGTTGGGGTCTGTTCTCGAGCGTGAAGCCCCACGTAACGCCCCGGTCCCGCCGGCATCAGGCCACACCCGCCACTGCCTTTGGCGCCCCATACTGGAGAGCCACGGCGGTGTGGTAAGGTCAGCCAACTCCTCATCATGCTGTGGCCCCTCTGTCTCCTCCCCCTCCACACCAGGCCGCGTGGCGGTATTACTCCACTGACGATAGCCGGCTCTACCTGAGGGCCACCTGGCGTCACTATGAAACTGTCCTCCCCAGGCATGTATCCGCACCCCACCTGACAACGAGCCTAGCCGCAATCGTTTTTACTAATCTTCTTTTCAATTGTTTTGTTTTTTTCCTCCTCCTCCTCTTCTTTTACCCCTTCTTCCTCTGGCCTTGTTCTTCTTTTTTTTTTTCGTTCCCTCTCTT
>JAABNX020000122.1:1298051-1308241 GCA_015163995.2 Mormyrus lacerda | reverse complement strand
GTGCCATAGGGCTAGATTGTTAAGTGATAGCTTTGGTGGGAGGGCAACTTTATTCCCATAATGCATTGTGCTGACAAGGTCTGGAAGCACAAACAGGGGGGTTGAAAAATGGCAGGTAAAAATTGAATGAGTCAGTGTGTTTTTTCTGATACCAAATAAAAACCATACAAAAAGTTCAAGTCATTATCTTAAAGGGTTTTTGGGATATGGCTATTGGGCTACTCCCTGACCAGATTTTCAAGCTTTATGTTAGTGGGATTTGTGTGTTTATGAGGAAATCAAGGGCAAAACGGACCAATACTTTCAGTCAAACAGTTGAAAAATTATCCTTCTAAGTGCAACGATTTAAGTGTGGTTTTTGAAAGAATTAACAAAAATGCATGTGCTGGTAAAAAAAAAAAAAAAAAAAAAGTAAGAAAAATCTTGTAGAATAATAATTTAAATCTGACATTTCCAAAGAATTAGGTTGAATTGGTTTTTACACTTTCTTCCAGTTAAGGTTCCTGCCAGCCAGAACCTGGCGGTACCTGAAGAGATCCACCCTCGGTCATCTCTTAAAGCTCGCAGGCTCCAGGAGACCCAGCCAGCCGATGATGGCCTTAAGGCTCCAGTCCGCTACATACGGACACCTTCCTGGGTGATTTCAGCAGCTCCAGCGATCTCCTTCATTCCCTCAGCACTGCTCAAAGCAATGAAAAGCTCTCGGAGAGATGAATTATTATAGGTGGACAAGAGGCACCAAACCCATGGGGACCAGAGAGCGAGAGCGCTGCAGCACAGCTGACCAGCTAACGTCACCGTGAACTTACGACACCCCACTGCATCCCACCCTAACCCCGCTCCGCTGCTGGGGGACAGCAGGGGACAGCAATCGCTCTTCCCAGCAGATGACAGCCAAACAACAGCCCTTCAGAGTCTCCTTTCACAAGTACAGTGTTGCTGTTTAAACACAGCCAGTGCAGGCCTACAGATACTGTTTCACATCATAAATATTATAACTTCAATGCCAAATAAACACAAGTGCTGGGACTCTTTTCCTCACTGTCCCCATCACCGCCTTTTCATGGAGGATCCCAGACAAGCGCCACTGGTTTCGAAAACGTAACTGCGCTTTTACAACACTGAATAGCAGGAGCATTAAAATGAACTTGGACCCCACCCCAAGAACTACGGTCACCCCACGTACATCATGTTCCACCAGTAGCATATCTAAATCAGTTAAGGTTTTGACGAATACTTAATTGCCTGAAAAATTTACTTAGAATAGTTTATACTGCAACAAAGTCATCAGCAAAATTATTCTCCAGCTAAACCTGGATAACAAGCAACACTAATCTCAACTTTACAACCAAACCACCAAGATTTATAACTGCAGTGTTTCCCCTACCATTATATTAGGGGGGCGCCCCCCCAACGGCACCTCCTGCACCCCTTGAAGGTCAAGTTAATTTTATTCTCTATATAGCACCGGATCACAGCAGTTATTTATGGTTACCTTTCCTGTAGGATCTATACATCGCCCTTTTATTAAATAGCCTTATGTTATTTATCTTATTTACAAAACAGCTTGTGATTTTTGTCTCTACACAGTCGCGCGTTTACAATTGTCCTCTGCTCTCTATATCACGCATTGCCCCGATCGCCCTGATGCGGGCGCACAAACACAGGTGAGCACACTCCCACCAGTGGACAGAGAGTGCGGGTCGGAAAATACGTCGCGTCAACCACCTGAAAAGCAGACAAAAATATCTCTTTTTTTAAACGCTCCCTGTGTGGTGAAGATGGCAACACTCGCTCTTCTGCGAGTAGCAGAAGTGCTCTGATGTTTAGTTTAGCTGTTATATTGACTGCTGTCATTAAAACAAACACACGAACACCATGAATCCTGTCGCTGTCCGTCTGCCCCCAAAGCTGAAAACTTAGGGGAAACACTAAACTGCCAGGTTGAGCTCAGATGCGCTGGGTGATTATTGACAAAGTACTATAGTCACATCGCAGACAAGTCTTACTTGGAGATGCAGAGACATGCGAGATATGTACCCAAACATAACCTGGTGAATGGCACTATCATATATAGCTGACAAACCACAATGACAACAAAGGTGACAAACTGCACTTGTGTCTTATTGTGTGGGTGGTGCTAATGACCCACAGAGCGGCCAAGATGAGTCCCTTTCAGGGGGGGGTCAAGACTGTACAAGGTAGCAGAGGGGTGCAACTTCAGAGACAGGTTGTATTTTTATTCTCTGCCGTGGACCGAATCGACTGACACAAACCCCAAAAGTCACACTGTGACTCACTCAGGTCCGCAAACCATTTACAGCTCTGAAGAAAACAGCACATATCTTGTTACTGCAGCTGGACACTGAATCACTTCCTGGTGGGAACATTATCAAATCGGCATGTAAACAAAACAGTTCCAGACCAGGAAACGCATGTTTACTAAGAATTTATATTAGTAGCCTTTACAGAAAACAATGCTATTGGGTTACATGCACGAGTTCATCACAGGGCACGTTACAAATGAGATGTATAAGGAAGTACAACAAACATCAACGTACGTCCCATGTAAACAAGCTTTGCATTTTCCCCCAGCCTAAAAAGAGGAAGAAAAACAAAGTGTAGCTCCACACAGCCTCAGAGGGCCTCCAACCCGCGAATCACATGGCTGAATCCAGATCAAAATCTCGAATTTAACTTGTTTTTTTAATTGTTGTGTTTCATCACAACCATATGCGTGCATGCTGTCTGGAGACCGATGGGACAGTTCCTGGAAATTCTTTTAAACAAACATCTGCCAGCAGTCAAGTATGAATAGCCATGATATCCAGGAGCACACTAACGCAGAAACGGTGCGCGAGTTGAGGTTGCTTACCTCCGCAGAGCCGACGTTGTTACAAATCCCTCACCGCGGCGTGTTTACACTCCAGCGTGCAGAGTCATGGGTGGCTTTAGGGCCCTAAAGTAATCGGACCCTTCCAATACCATGCTATTACCATAAAAAAAGATAAAAACCTAGAGTGTGCACATTTGGTTTTCCCCAAAGCTCACTAACAAATCACAAATCATAAGATAAAATTACTTTTGTAATCATTCTCCAACACGGTCCCCGGCAGGTCTGGGCAAATTCGTCGCCCACGCATACGTACAGTACACACAGTAAGGGAGTATAAAGAAGAACCCCCCCCCCCCTCCAAGCATGAATGAAAACATTTAGCAGAATCCAATATTTTTAAACAGAGACAAAGGGGTGGGTACATCCCTTTCATCCGAGGCACACAAAGCAGCTCAGAAGTGCCGAGTGCCTGCGTTTGTCATCATGGTAAAAACGGACAGCCGACTTAAACACACTCTCCCTGAACTCAAAAACAAAGAAAGTGCATCTAAATGGTGAAACAGCAACTCCAATCCAACAGTCCATCTTCTATAACCCAGCCGTGGTCAGGGCTGAACCCTTGACAGTTAATAATATTTCAAATTCCTGTCTTCTGAGTAAAGGTCTCGGATACACAAATTCACGCTGCCGCTTCGTCCGGGCACTGCAGACATCGCTTTGACGAACTCCGCAGACAGTCGTCTGAGAGGCTGCTGGGGAAATTATACATCGTATTCGACCACGTACCAGCCAAAGGCACAGCAAAATACTCTGCTGTAACAAACGCACTGTGAACACAGGGCTACATACTGCATAAGAGCACACAGCTAGCAGTGAGGTTCATGCATTCTGCAAGCAGGGGTCATACAGCGCTTTATGGCATGAAACAGACAAGAGGAAGATAAGGGAGGAAGCGGGGGAAAAGCAGACAGCCCGTCATGTTGTGGTAATGTCTTCAATACATTCCATGTGTGCCTTTTGGAAGCGACGGCAACATTTCCTTCTGAGAAAACAATCCTCGGTGAGTAGGAACAACAAAAACTTCAGGGAAAACTCAAAGACCGAACTGCCTTCCCATCAACGCCATTCCGTCAACAAACCGCAAGCCTGAGAGCAGCTTAGTAAGCAGAAACACCGACCCACCTGTGGTCTACAGCTCTAAGAAACATTAACAGCATCTTGGATGGAGTTAAACTTTTCATATGCTTAAATTCTTTGCCAACAATGACCCTTCCGAACTTGACCAGGTTTTAGGGGTATTTTACCACATGCAAAACAAATGCAATGCATGTGATTTTATTGTAATATATTAAATCCACCAATATCTTTACTTACAGGTACAGAAATAATGTATCTAATTTCATAATAATAATTTGAAGTAACACCATGTAGGAAGTCTGCAGCCGGTCTCCATTGAGGGGGTAGATGTGGAGGTGGTCGGGGTCTACGAGGACCTAGGGGCTGCAGCTGGACGATAGACTGGACTGGTCAGCAGACACCGACTCGCTACACAGGAAGGGGCAGAACCGGCTCCACTTCCTGAGATCCTTCAGCATCTGTAGGAAGCTGGTGCTGATGCTCTGCCGGGCTGCTCTCATCAGAGTTCTCTTCCAAGCCGTGGTCTGCTGGGGAGGAGGCATTAAGAGGAGGGACGCCACGCGACCGGACGGCTGGTGAGGAGAGGCGGCCACACGGTCGCACGGAGCTGGATCTCATCGTGTCAGGGGCAGAGAAAAGGACTCTGGACAGACTGCTGTCCGTCACGGACAATGGCAGCCACCCTCTGCGCAGTACATTCAGCAGGCAGAGGAGTATGTTCAGTGGCAGTCTGCAGTGCTGGTCCTGCTCTACTGACAGACTGAGGAAGTATATTTATTTATCGGACCGTATCTTTGTTTTATTTAGCGTATCTTTCACTGCTGAATATCAGTTCCAATAGTAAGAAGAGAAGTACAGAGGAAAGTAGAAATCCCTGAATGCCATGCTTTCCCCACCACAGATATCAAGGATGCATCAGTTGCATCCTTGTCAAATGAGTACAATTCCATGACACCGTGTCATTCCCAAGTTTGTTCCTTGGAAGTCCGCAAGACTACTTTTGCCAAGATTTTTGTGTTTTTAATATTGAGAAACACCCTAAGATTGCATCAGATAAAGTGGGAATACAAGGGATTTCATAATTGATACTTTATTGATCCCCATGTGGAAATTCTCTTGATGGCTCCCCCAACTTGCTCTCTCTAGGTGAGAGCAAACTGGCTGTGAAAGGCAGCCACCTGTGGCAGCATCCAGGGAGCTGGGGGCTAAGGGCCTTGCTGAAGGACCTGCAGATATGCCAAGGTTGGGCTTGAACTGGCAACCTTCAGATCACAGGCAGAGAGGCTTAGCCCACTGAGCTGCACACTGCTCTGTGTGATAAAGTAATATTATGCAAGATAAGACGTGAGATTACATGTCATAAGGTGAGATAACGAGTGTTTTTCAATATCTAGTTAACAAGAGCAGTCTTGCTAACTTGCCTCCCAAGAACAAACTTGGGGCGCAATGAACCATGGGACTCATCTCACTTGGCGAGGATGCAACTATGCATCTTTGATATCTGTGGCGAGGCAAGAACAACCGGGATTTTTACCATCCACTGTACCTCTGCTCTTAGTATTGGAGCTGGTCCTTGGTGATGGAAGATGACATAAAAATGGGTCCACAAGAACGCAGGTACTCTTATTGAGAAACACCCCTTTTGTAGCACTAAAGAGTTCAGGGTGTTTCTCAATTTCTCAATACCAAGAACCCAAGGATCATATTTGTATTCTTGGCAAGAGCAGTCTTGCTAGTTTGCCTCCCATGAACATTGGACGCAGTGAATCATGGGACTGTTCTCCATAGCCAGGATGAAACTGATGCTTAATATTTGGAATGGGGCAAAAATGACATCCGGGGATTTTTCCCATTCTCCATACTTCTGTTCTTGAGAACTGGAACTGTACTTCGGCAATGAAAGATGACGCCAAACACATGTGACAACTAAAGAACGTCAAGTAAGCATATTGATAAACATCCTCAGAGTCTGAGGTTGCCAACTAGATAGCCGAATAAAAAGTAATTTTAGCCTAGGTGAAAGCAGCCTATCAGGTATATTACTCAGCCTTCCTATCAACCTACTTTCCAGCCAGTCACCATATTATGTGACATGGGCGCAACCTAGAGCGCCATCTTCTGAAGGGGCACCAACTCAGCAAAAAAAAAAAATCACTGACATGTCAGGAGGGCCGACAATGATGTTGCCAAAGCTGCCACATGTGCTCCGATTGGTACCGATTATGTGAGATAAAGCGAGATAACGTGAAATTTTGCTATCCATTGCAATAAATAAATAACTCCCAGCCATATCAGAAGACGTAGGAAAAAGGAGGAAAAGAGAAAAAGCTGTTTGTTTATTTTAGCCCACTATATTATCACAAGGTATAAACAGAACACCTCCCTTTAAGTTAACTAAATAACAATTAAGGGGAGACGCCAGAAGGGAACTTTAAGTACCAAGTACGTTGTCGTACATCACAGCAGTCAGAGTACATGACCCCGGAAAAAGTCAGGAATCAGAGGGACAGCGCAGTCATCGTGTTGTCTGCCGCTTCTTACCGGAATCTGTAGTACACGCCACGTTGTTATTGCACCGGACGGACGCGTTTTTCTTGTCTGAATAAAAGCGAGTTACCTGGAGCTCATGTGAATGTGTATCCCGTGCATTGCTGGTTCAGCAATAGCAAAAAAAAAAAAAAAACACAAAATTCCAACTCGACCCAACAGTTGCTTACATGTCTACTTATTAATGTGTAACAATGAAATGCACCGAATTTCTCACGATACTTCGCGTTGCATAGCTAAGGTTGTTTAACAAAACTGTTGACTGTACTAATTAGAAAGCTGTCTTAGGAAGTTAAAAAGATAAGTACATAATCTTCCAAAAAAATAAAAAGAAAACAAAGAGACTCACCAAGGCACTATATCTGGCATAAACAGCATAGCTACGGACTCTCGGTTAACAGAAGTAGATTCAAGACACAACAAAGTGGTAAATTCTCAAAAGCTCGAATTAAAAAGCATCCGAAACACTTACTTGAGAAGTATTTTGTTCGGGAAAAGCAGGTAGTTAGTTGATTATATGGAGAATCCTAACCGAAAAGATCCATCGCGTTCGCGCTACGTTATACAGCCGTGTCACGCGCTGAATCGCCACAATTGAACTAGTTGCCTTTTAGCTGAAAGCGATTTAAACTAGTTAGACTAGAAGTCCGAGTATGTCATCATAATCTTTGATGTATTCGACAAAAATTATCCGTAAACATTTCCAGCGTTACGCAGTAACCAAACGGCATTACTACGCTATGAGTAAAAAGCATCCCTGCTTCTCAGTTTACTTAAATTTGCGGTGCTTGATTAAAAAACACAAAGAGCGCAGTAAATGCAATAAGCCAAACCTGTCACGATGGCTGCCAAGGTGAAGGGATCCGCAGATCAGCAGGCATGAGATGGCGCCCACCTGCCCGGACGTGCCGCTCGGTGTGAGGAGGGTACAAGTGTGCTTGTGCTCCGCAGTTTCTCCGCAAAAATAATCGGAGATCCTTCGCCTCCCTCCGACCGATGCGGAGAGAGAAGCAGTGAAGCGACCGGACGCCGGGCGGCGCTGTTCCAGCACCCCGTTGTCACGTGACCGCCTGTGGAATGTCCAGTAGAGGGGCAGCTGGTGCGGCGACCGATCGGCTGCGAGTCAAAGTCTGGGGTCCCAGTTGATGGAAGTGGGAATAGAGAATAGTTTAATGTTATGCTTGGTTCAAAGTTTAAAGGCATCGAAACAAAGAAATGACATCTTTGTAAGAGATGAATACTGTTTTTGCCTATCTGATTAACTTGTATGTTAGAATTAGAATTAAGTGATCATTGTCGACACACCACACAGTGCGCAACAACGAAATGTGTCCTCTGCATGTAACCCATATGTGACTTTCGTGACATAGCAGGGGGCAGCTAATTCAGCGCCCGGGGACGGTACCTTGCTCAGGGTACCTTAGTGGTGACTGGCTGGAGAGGGATTCGATCCTGCAATCTTTCGATTACAAGTGCGCTTGACAATACGTATTTGACAATACGACAGACTTTTTTTTATTCTTGCATGCCCGACTAATTCACTAATTCAGACCACTATTCACCAAACCTTAAGATGCTGTGAGTACGCCGATTTCTCAGTCTTGGAGGTATGAAACGTTTCCTACTGTAGATGGCAGTACTCATATCCCAGGAGCAATCAAGCATGGACGGAATTTAATATGAGAAATCAATAGTAACTGAAAGCCAATGAAAACGTCTGAGGAAATTCACAGCCTAAGTAGGTGAATTAAGGACAATTTTCATAACAAAACGAAAAATGAGAAATGGAGGGAGAGTGTTGACAACAGGGAATTAATCATAATCACACGTTACGTTGAATAGCTACATTATGAATATTTATTTAAGGAAATTCTTTGTAGATAAGGGCAATGAAAGTAATGACCACTGCATAAATTTCAGCACAAAAAAGCAGTCGACTACAACTACATGGTTTTTTGTTAAAAACACAAAATGAAGAACTTAAACTGCGCAACAAACTAAAACTTAAATCAAAGTCATACCATTCCATGAAAGTAGCTATTTAACAGTACTCACAAACTAACAAAAGCGCAGTATACTGTTAGTTGGATTAGTGTGAATTAAAGCATTCTTCCGCGTCTCACATTTTTAAAGTGGAAACCGTAAACGTCTCATAGGAAAAACTGATAGATTAAGTCTAAATTCCATCAACGATCAGAGTCAGAGGAAGACAGAGGAGTGGTTTAAATAATGTCAAATTCATCTTAATAGGAGTAACATGTGAAGTAACGTCTGGTCAAAAACAGAAGCTTACCAGTTTTTTCCACACCTCAGTTTCTTCCATTGGCCGTTCTGGCAGGTCAATCTCTTCACACACTTTATTTTGTTTGCAGTCCCTTAGACTGCCCTTTACCAATGACTGTTCCTTCATAATGCCAAGAGAAAGTGATGTCTTTTCAGCTTTGAGAAATTGCTTAATGTTTAATTGTTTTAAAATATTAACCATATGCCTTTACTATAGGCCTATTCCTTTTGAATTAGAGGATTACATAAAAATATGATTTATAAAATAGTGCAATCCTTTACCTAAGAATTACACAACACGCAAGGATATTAAATAATTGACTTTATTTGTCATATTAATAACATAAATTTCAAAAGGTTGACAAATCAAAAAAACTGATTATGTAACGGTCCGTAGGTCTTGACTGATTTTCCCATATACTGAGATCAGGAGCGCGGTAAAGCGGGGGAAAGTTACAACGATCCCAAGGGCCCCTGAGTGATCGCGGCCCTAAAAAATTTGGAACATAGTCCGATTGATCTGGGTTGGGGCACAAAATGTCTAGGGGCACCCCTGACTGACGTCAACATTTGCGTAGGCCTGTCTTTCACTGAGAGAATCTAAATAGACATGAGGCCTTTCAGATAATTCTGGAGCGGAGCAATGGCCATAGCTTCCTTGTTTGTGCGCGAAGATGACCGCGGATCTTTGTGTTTCCCAAACTCCGTCAGTTCTCTTAAAATTTCTTAGTAAACTAAAACAGCATTTCAACAAAAAACGATTAACACCATCAGTCTTAATGCCAAATGCTTTTGGTTGAATTATGCATATCTAACTTTGAGTTGCAATAATATTTTCATCGGCATATCATTGTAGCAGAACTATAGCCTACATGTTTACAAAAATTAAAATAAGTTTTACATTGTTTTGCTTTGGGTCAGTGCTTTCAGTAGGGAACATAGCTGCAGTTACATCCCTCGTTCGTTGTTATTGGGACGATGGTGGCGCAGGTGGTAGTACTATCGTTCAGCAACGGAGGGTTACAGATTCAAGCCCTGTGAGCAAGAAACCAAAACCCAAATTGCTCCTGGTGCGCAGGTTGGCGCCTTGCATGGCAGTCTCTGCCACCAGTGGATGGGTGAATGTGAGGCATGAATTGTAAAGTGCTTTGAGTACTCGTAGAAATATAAAAGCACTATATAACTGCAGTCCATTTACCATTACTAGCTGATGATACTGCCCTTGTTATTCAGTACTCTAAAGTGAAAAACAAAGCAGTATCAGTTCTGAGTACCAGGCATCACGCAAAGGATGACACTGGATCGGAAAACGGGGCTATTTTGCTTCGATCAGCAAAATCCAATTCTTGATCCGAGGGCGTTGGGGGGGGGGGGGGGGGCAAAATTT
>JAABNX020000122.1:1286119-1297951 GCA_015163995.2 Mormyrus lacerda | reverse complement strand
AGGGCAATTGGTGTTGACAGTCTGGGGCTAGGCAGGTCTCGGAGTCGGTGGACGGGTGGGATGTCAGGCGATGTATGTAGACGACTGGTGGGCTTTGCAGAACTTGGTGTCAAAAAGGGCAGAGTCTGGATCTTGAACACAGGCTGACTAGCAGGTGGGACGAGGGCATGTGGGAGATAATGCTCAAACTCTAGGCAAGTTATGAAGATCTCGCATGTGACGGCCGTACCGGAAACAATAGAATAGGAACACGAGTTAAGTGCTTCATGGCCTCAGCTGGAAAGGGCGAGGCCACAGATGACAAACACTGGTTAATCACACCACCGGCAAGCCGGCGCTTTGCCGGTCGGTGGATCCGGATAACCAGGATTTCCTAGGAGGTGCAGTTGACTTGCTGCAGAGAATCTGGCTGACGTCACTCCCGGGGCGATTCCACAACAGGTCTGGGTGTAAAAAATGAGTTTCTACAGCAGGCTGCCAATTTAAGTGAGCCCAGCTAACTCACAAAAATGGGGGAATATGAAGCCAGATGGTGTAGATGTGGACAGGACTTTTTTTTTAGTTATACCAACACAACACTTTGATTCAGACTTTCCCAGACAGTTTCCTGGACTATAAAGGATGCCAAAGGAATGGTTCCAAACCTAGATATAGTCTATTGTTTGAGATGCGTAAATGTCAAAGGGTTGTATTCATGTACTCCATAGAGTATTTATCTGCAATTCTGATTTTATCTTAACCGTGCAATGCACTGTCTACAGTCATTTTTATTCCTGTGCCGTTAATTTGTCCAGACAGTTGAGTTCAGAAGCATATAGTGACTACCCATGGGCAGTAATGTATTTTTGGATGCTGTCCTGTTTTTCCCAAAATGTGCATTTGTGAGTGCTCTGTGATGGAGTGGAATCCTACCCAGGTTTGGTCTAGCTTCGTGCTCTAAGTTTCTTGGTATAGGCTGTAGATTCATCATGACCCTGCTCAGGGTAAACAGTAAAGAAAAACACACATAGAGAGAAAGAATCACGCAATGATAAACACGTATGAAAGACACCGAACAACACCTGTCTTGCGCCCTGTGAGACACTCCAGTCTGACTGTGTCTTATCACTGTTTATTCAGTATAAACATCAGCGACGCTCACTAAGCTTAGTGCTACTGAATAGCTTTACAAAAAGAAACAGCTCAGGCCTGTATATACATCGGTTTTATTGCCAGAAGACTGCCGAGAAGAACAAAATACCTGTACATCGATGTGAAACACAGCTTATCAGGAGTCTTCGAGATGTTTAAGATTCACAAACAATCCCCAATCTTTCACAGTTGTAAAGAAACGAAGATTAAAATTACACCGGATTATTCAAAACTATCAATTTATTGACATTCTAGATATTTCTTTAAAATGCTTTTGTTCAGACATTTCTATGACATTCTTATCTCATTTCTTATATATTTCAGATATATACATCATCAAATATCTCCATTGTTAAAGTTCCTAAAATATATACACAAACATAACGTTTTTCAACATAAAACATGCACTTACATTTTATACTCTGTTCCCTTGTGCTCCGCAAATACATTTGCGTAAAATGTTGGATTCAACATATAAATCTCTTAAAAGAAATCTTTGCAAGAACGAGACTTTCTATAAAATACATACTATGGTACATTTTTCAATTTGAACCTGGGATTAAATACAAAAGGAGCGACACCAAAAAGCTAAAAGTTCTCTGTTCCGGTGAAAAAAATGGCTGCAGAATTTCCTCAAACACCTGTCAGATACCATACAAATGAGACCTGAATACTCATGTAAAGTCCGCTAAACTCCGGAAGATAGTATGCACCCTGCTTAAATTTTACCAGGGTAAAGTGCATGACATGTGCGAGCTCATAGGTTAATTAGATGTCCTCTAGTCTTCCGGACAGTCTCCATACATTTGGCTGCTGGATTTCACACGAGGTGAAAATACCACACAAGCAACGCATGACCCAGCAAAAGACACATCTCCCTCATGAGCCGATGTCAGGACATAAACTGCGGTTCTGAGTCAAGTCCTTTCTGGTTGCACAGGTGAGAGAAGACTGGCTTATTCGCTTAAGTATTGTTAGATGCTTTTCAAAATATAAACACTGCGAGTCAAATCAACCGCCAATACTTCCTCGTTGTCAAAAATACGTTGTTTCCAAAGGATATTACAAATGCATACGAATCTTTATTTTACATGGTTCCTGAAACTGACTGTGCGTCTAAAATGAATCATTGTCAGAAAAAGTGATCCGTATCAAAATTCTTGCAATGAAGGCAATATTCAGTTTCAGAATTTAAACCGAACAGTCTCAAATTACACCACAGCCACTTTGATGAACAAATGTGTTCATCGTAAGCGTCCTTACTTGTAGTAGTAGGCTACTTAGAGTAATTAAAAATATTAGGCCTACTGAAAATCTTTCAGCATCTTAAACAAAAATTGTACACGGTAAACAGCAAAACCTGCATAAGTAATGAGAAATAAAACATCATTGGCTTTAACTCAAGTCAATCCTACAGTCGTTACATATAGCATGCAGGAATATCAGGCTTGTTATTCATTCTCCCATATCCCTATAATTGTTAATATTTATTGAGGGTCCTTAACTTGTATCTCTGAAAAGCCAATTTGCTATATATTTGTGAATAATTGAGTAACCAGATAGAGGTAAATAAAGCGGCGAGTTCTATTCCCGTCTAAAAAGGACTAGACGTTTGGATACACTGTCGCATTCCTTGGCCTGTCCTCATGCTGTCGCGTGTACCCTCATCCTTAAAAGAACTTCCTGGTTGCATAACGACTGCCTAATTGCCGTGTCTCGCTGATATTTAGTCTGACTGTTTATCATCAGCCATTTCCTTAATTAAATCTCGCAAAGTTTACGTTTGCAACCCTTAAGCCCACAGGACCTCGTTGGGCCTGGGAATGGAAAGTCTAGTGATTAGGACGACCTACTTAAAATTCTGGTGCCATGAAACGCATACATGTTCAATATAGCAGAAGAGACCATGTGGTGATACGTCCGATTAGATTCAACCTTCATCAGCAGGCCAAATACCCGCAAGCTATTGCTGTCTTCTGATTTTCATTTGAAATACTGAGATCAAATATCTCTTTTACTGACTAAAAAGGCGAGCCACCACAAAATCCGCACAACTGCTCAATCTATCAGAGCCGACAAAGAAAGAATTATGAGGATTATTCTGAGGAAAACGGAATAGCAAAAATATACAAATTAAGTCTATATGTGTATATACGTTTATATGTACAAATATTTATATATAACGAAATTCAGTGCCATATCATACACATAGCATAATCGCGTACTGTCAGTGTTCAGTCCAACTTATTTAAATCCAGCTATGAACAGCTGCGTCAAAGTCGAGTTCTTCCTGAGCGGCACTATATTATATACTGGATTCAAGACAAGTCTACACGTAAAACAACAGTCCTTCAAAAAATTAAATCTGTTGTGCTTCACACGCACTTATACGAGTATCGAAATGCATTGTACACAACGTAAACCTATTCTATGACAATCCAAAACAATAATGCAAGATACAGTTAATCCATACGATACACGGTACTGCACTGACCCCTACTGGTCTAAATCTAAAATGCACATACACTGTTTCTTACAGTGCCACACTAGTTAGCTGATCTGAGAGCAGTTTTTGCTTTTATGTTCATTGTTAAGCCCTATGCTGTCCCCTGTGTTAACAGCAATAATATTTACAGTTATCCAAGAAATGTTAATATGAATTAAAGTTTAAGATGCGTGTGTTTGAAAACACTGTAACACGGAGGAAAGACCACTTTTGCAAAAATGGAGAGGTAATTTAAAGCCAATGTTCTGGGTGAGCTCTATTAGAGAGAAATTGGATGCAGACATCCATCTTCTGTATCTGATTGTCCTATTCAGGGTCACGAGGGTCCGGAGTCTATCCTGGAAGGTACAGGTGCAAAGCAGGAAACAGCCCAGGATGGGGCACCAATGGAATGTGGGGGGGAAACTAGTGGAAGCCTACGATGATAGAGCGATCGAGAAGATGAAAACGCACGCGCATCTAACCAGAAGCGTGACGTAACTCTGCTAACCACTGCGCAACCACACTGCCCTCTGGAGACAAAACAGATTATTATTAATATTATTATTATTATGATTATTATTATTTAAGTAGTACATTAAATAACTGTAATCGATTTAATGAAGAATATTAAGTCTTAGGCTAATATATCGATTTCCATAATAATATTGGGGGCAAAGTCCCAGTTGATTAGTATATAGACCAGGTAAATTATTGTATAATTTTTTTTGGCAATGTCTTTTAGTATACATAAATTATTGCTAACCACTATGATTTATAATGACATATTTTATGAAGGTTAAAGGTTACTTATCAAATGTACGCAATGCACGTGTTTGTCAGGTGAAATGTAAGATATTGCTCTTGGGTATTATTTCAATGGCCATATTTTCATGCTGCTCCTTACTTATTTTCCTTCTTAGTCGACAGGACATTTTTTGACTTACAAAATTAATAACGTGCTATTAAAACTCGTTCTGGATCAGTTTTGCATTTTGCATGGGGGGGGGGGGATTATTAAGGAATAGTTCTGATATCTTTCCAAGCAAAAGTTAACGTAAGGTAATCATGCATAAGAAGCAAATGTATGCGTCAAGTGTTTACATTCTATAACAGGAGACCAGAGGGTAATTGTTTTAAAAGCAAAAACTACATATCAGCAGAAAATACTTCTAATTTTTCATTATCAAACGCCAACAGCTTTTTAAATTTAAAACAATTATTCACAGAAATACTTGCAATTTCTACTGACAGCTTTTACAACATTTCCCCAATAATGTGCGAATAATCTAGACAATTCACCGAACATAAATTATGTTCCTAGATATGCTTTGTAACAATACATAATACATATTTTTTCACTAAAAAAACATTCAATCCTAAAAGAGAGAGAGAGATAGGAGACCAGCAGTCTAGGAATATGTGAATCTGAATATTGTACTTTTGCGGCAACGTTCAGTCCCTGGAGCGCTGAACTTAAAAAGAGGTATCCTGCCCGAAACCTAGTGGGGGGGAACAGCCGTGGACGGGTACTGCCGCTTTCCCGCACATAACAGCAAATTCTGCACAACCGTAGAGTACCACTCCCACGGAGATGCTATTTGACAGATACTGGTTGCCTGGCAGAGATACTAGTTAATGCCTGGCAGCTTATATTACATCATAGACTTATTCTCCTTTCTGTAGACATGTTTCGGAAAAAGCAGTGTGCTACGATCCAGAGTTACAGACAGCAGGGAACCCGGATGCTTGTGAAGCTTCATAAAAGTTAAAAAGGTTATTATACAGGCAGAAACAGAGACCGCACAAGGCATGTCCTACAAAAGCGTTGCATAAAAACCTCTGTACAATAAAGTGACAGTGCGAGACTTAAACTGCAGAGAGATCTCGTCTTTGGGACAGCTTTCAAAGGGGACTGGTTACTTTTCGGGGGAAAAATAAAAACAAGAGAGATCAACGACATAAATAGTTTTAAATAAATTAATAAATACTGTGCCTCATAGCAAGGCAAAGAGAGGAGAGCAAAACGAAAAAAAGGAAAACTACAAATCTAAATTACTGGCCATGACAATTTGTTATAGCCAGGCTACTGGCAAACGTTTAGAGGCAATGCTACCCTGTACAGCTGCATGTTGAAAAGCAGCGTTGGTTGCCTCGGAAACCACGACCCGGCTGCAGCCAGCCAGCCTCTAGCGAGCCATACAACCAGTGTCACATCATTGCCCAGGATGCGCCAACTAACCTGGCTCACCCGCTGCGGCAGCTTAGCTCAGCTGAAAGGCTGCAATGCTGCGGTTAACAGGAAGAGGGCGCCAAAGGGCGCTGACGCTGTCTAGAAATATTTGTATCAGGTCAAATCTTTCATCTTGTCACAAACTGATAAAATAATGATGATAATAAACCATAATATTGAAAAAGTCACTGTCATCCTGTATATCTTACTCGTCATAATAATCAAGTATACCATTATGTTCAGACTGGGTTTTCCTCAACCAGTTAGCAGCCTACAAAAAGAAATCTAAATGCAAAATATAGTTGTGATGATTGCAGTAAGAAAGTTCCATCCATACAAAATTCTAAAATGTTTCAGTCCACATCGAAGCAGGAGTTAGTGGAGAAAATGTCATCCTCCTGCGTCATTTGACTCCTCAGAAACTCCTGTTCCCTGCACCCGCCATTCTCCTTTCGCCCACCAGGGGGCGGACATCTGATCATATTGCACCGAGGATTAATCCCAGATCACTTAAAGTAACACAAAAAAACACAACAGAAGATCCGCATTGCCGGTACTTAGATGCGGGCAGCCATCTTCCTGGATCGGGGGATGGGACCGGAGGAGGGGACGGTCCGTCGACCTTCAGATCAGAACCTCACGACACATCGGCAGGTTGACGAAGATGAAGACGTTGAACTCGATAAGGATGGAAAAGCACAGGAAGACAGCGTACATCAGTATGCACATGATGCCCAGTCGACGGTCCAGGGTCCATTTGTTGAGGTGCACACCCAGAACCTGGGCAGAGAAGGGGGGGTGATGCTCTTCATCCTCTATCACTCTGCACTTAATCTTTTTGCAGGCATGCCATGCTGATTATTCACTAATACAATCTATAACCAGGGTGCTGTTGAATTCTCAAATTTGATTGGTCAGATGGGGTGTCAGTTATTTTTCATTGACTGGGAGTGTAGTGTCGGCCATGTGAATCAAGTTGTAAACCAATACGCTATCAAAATATTTAATTCTAACTAATGTTAATTAAAATTGTAGAACTCGATTACACTAAATGTAGAACACAAGTTAAAGTTAATGTAAAGTAATTATAAATGTTTTCTCGTCGGCGGAAGAAAGCGGTTCTACTAATGAACGTGTTTTCAGCTTGTGAGTGAGAAAAAAATGTCTTTAGGTGCAAAAGTGTAAAGGCAAATGGGTGCTAACTGTGGTAGAAGAGGATTAATGCACTCTGAGCTGTGTATTATATTTTAAAACGCACTCTTCTTTGCCTCTGCAGATATGTGCTTAAGAACGTATGATGCACGGCTTGGAGTGCATTAACCCTTATGTAACTAACAGGTAGTAGGGTGAGTCAGTGAGCCGCGTTGTCATCTCACACCTTCAGGGCTGGGGGTTTAGGTCCCTGTGTGGATGAAGCTTGCATGTCCCCCCCGTCCCCCCCCAGTCTTGCTTCTAGTGTTTGGTTGTGTGTGTTTGAAGTTGCTGCCCTGCAATCGAATGGCATCACATCCAGAGTGTGTGCCTGCCATATGGCTCTGCGCCTCCCATAAGACACAGACTATCCTGGGAGTATCCCTGCCCAGTGGCTCCACCCCCTGGAATAGGACCCAACCCTCCCTTAAGACCATGCCGAATCAGGGTGTACCCCTGCCCTGTGGCTCCACCTCCTGGAATAGGACCTGACCCACCCCCAAGACCATGTCCAATCAGGATGTATCCCTGCCCTGTGACTCCACATCCTGGAAGAAGACCGACCCACCCCCAAGACCATGTCGAATCAGGGTGTACCCCTGCCCTGTGGTTCCACCCCCTGGAATAGGACCTAACCCACCCCCAAGACCATGTCCAATCAGGATGTATCCCTGCCCTGTGACTCCACCCCCTGGTATAATACCCAACCCTCCCTCAAGACCATGTCCAATCAGGGTCTACCCCTGTCCTATGGCTCCACCCCCTATAATAGACCCCACCCCTCCTCCAAGACCCTATCCAGGATAAGCGATTATAAGATGGTTGGATGTAACTCCACAAGTTACATTGTTTACAGTCAAATCACTTAGGCAGCTTAACTGCCAGGTGCTGTCTCTTTGCCTTTGCCCCCTAGTAAACTCCTAGTAAATCGCATTGAGCGGTAAGTCGGCGCTGTTCTTAAGCTAACTGAACAGCAATCACCAGCAGACGGCTGCCCCTGACAGCCAGTGTGGGCCCTTTCTGCGCCACGCGGTGTCTGTACTCACGGTGAGGAAAACGGAAGCCAGCAGCAGGGCAACAGAGAAGATGAGTCCTTTGCTGTTCAGATGAATCTGCAAAAATGAAAGGGAGGAATGTGTGAAGGAATGCATAGGGTTTCCCGATGCAGTCCTCAGGGATCTGCGGCAGTCTACATTTTTGTTTCTACCGGGAGCTGGCAGGGAGCAGAAATGTGGACTGTCTGGCAGGGAGCTGGGAGGGAGCAAAAACATGAATCACATGTGGATCCCCGAGGACTGGATTTGGAACCACTGGCATTTAAATCCAACCTTTCAGGACCTTTAATTAGAACAGTAGGTTAACCACAGAACTTAAAATGGCCACACTGACCTAAAACTGATCATTATAAATGTAAATGTTTAGTAAGCAAATAAATGACATGATTAAATTTGGAATTATTGTGCCTTATGCAGTCTGGGATTGGGGGTGACCCTGACCTGAATACACAGCTGGAAGGTGGATGGATGGTATTTCTATTCACATTTATTTAATAGCTTTTGGCTCAAGCGACTGGAAGCATAAAAACACACGAAGTAAGTACAGCCTAAGAGAATGTTATGCAGTCATAATAACAGCATTGCTCCGTGCAGACCATTGGGGACATTACACAGTAAGATCACATAGAGTGACACGCACAGTAATACGGGCTGTTTGAAATACTGAAGCTACGCACATAAGTAGGCTATGAGTACATTTTTGCTAGCTATTCATTGGAGGGAGAAATCTGATAAGAGCCAATGGAGCTGTGCGGATGTGTTTCAGCTCTCTGCTGCCCCCAGTGGACCAGCAAAGCATTTACACTTGTACGTCATCAGCAGCTGAGCTTTGATTAAAAAAACTCTAGTTATGGGAAGGTTTGTTTTCAATGCATTGCGTGTTTAAAAGCGTGACCTTTTGGCGAGATCGCAGAGGTTTAGAGGGCGTGGGGACGGAAATGCCTTCCGTGTGTCTCATCTCTCAGACACCCTACACAGAAGGCTAATCTCTCAAACAGTCAACTGCGTAAAGGTACACGGGGGTGGGGGGGACATAACAAGGTAGGCATAATTTTTTAGACAAAAAAACATTAGTAGGAACCTACCAGAAAATAAAACAGATGGCTTTAACTATATTTAACTAGAAGTTAAGTTAATAAGGAACAGTTCTACTCATATCCAAGGCCAGAGGTGGGTTGAGTATAGTCTGATTACTCAGCTGGTTGTTTGAAATAAAATCTTGGTCTGAACTCTTACTCTCTGGACCTGAACTACTCACCTCTGTCCAAAGCCTAAAGGTGTATCGGCCTCCAGTGTCCAATAAATACCGTAACCATGATGTAAATGTAACGTGTCGCCACTAGAGGGCAGAGTTGAGCCAAGCTGCCGTACTACGGTACTCACATAGGATCCATAGTCAACGGCCAAGGTTTGCAGCGCCCAGGGCAAGCCCAGCCCCATCAGGATGTCAAACACGTTGCTGCCGATGGAATTGGAGACGGCCATGTCCCCAAGACCTTGGGGGGAGGGGGGGTAGTTAACATAGTAGGCTGTTAACATAGCACGCATTATTGACAGAGGGGAAAAACTGCTATTCAAAAACCAGCTCAATCTCCAACAGCATTTCCGGAATGAATATTTCATACCTGCGCAACAAAGTGAGCGTGAAAAGGTGCAGGTCGGACAGCACGGCTTCTCCCTTCAGGTGCTGCGCCCTGTACCCCCTCGACCCCGCCCCCCAACGGCGTGGAAAAAAAAAAACAACATGGCCCTACCCTGACGCGCCACAATCAGGCTGGCCATGCAGTCGGGGACGCTGGTGCCGGCTGCCAGGAAGGTGATGCCCATGATGACATCGGGGATGCCCAACGTGTAGCCAATCACGGTCACCTGTGGCGACACATCACCGTTTAGCCCCGCCCAGAGAAGAGCCATCTGTATGACACATCAGCAGCACTCCTTAACCCTAACCAATCACAGTCACCTGTGGCGACACATCACCGTTTAGCCCCGCCCAGAGAAGAGCAATCTCTACGACACATCATCAGCACATAGCAGCATCCATTACATTAAGCCAGTTGGGTTTTATTGTCATAGCATTCATATACAAGTATGAAGTGGCACGAGATAATGTTTCCCTGGGTCAGCGGTGTGACATACAAGCAGCAAGTTACAAATGGAAGGAGGTAGTTTAATAGGTAGTTTAATAGTTTAAAAAGCACAATAACTCAAGCCTGAGGGCAGAGGTAGTAGCAGGTCCTACCCTAAATTATGTGACATCTGAAGCAGGTCTAAAGGTTGGGTGGTGGCCTGCATTAAACAAAGAATGAGGGCTGGGACTTGGGCAGAGCTGAGGTGGACAGCTGCAGGACGGTGACCCTATTCGCCTCGTCCCTGCTGAATCTCTGCAAATGTACATTAATTTATGGAGCAGACACCTTTGTCCACACACGATGAAAACTTGAGGTCAGAGAACAGTGCCAGTCAGCATCCCAGGAGCAGCTGAGGTCACCGGCTTTGCTGAAGCTATTTGCTCTGCAGGCACATGGGATTGAAATCCATGACCTTCTGGAGATGGGTTCAGAAGCCTAACCGAGAGCGACACACCAGCCGGTTATCTAGACGCCTGAGTCACTGCTGAGGAATAGACCATGCGCTCTGAAGGAAGGACTCTCATGTGCTCACCATCCACACCATGATGTAGGAGAAGGAGGCGATCCAGATGGTAGAGTTGATGAAGGTCACCATGAACCAGCGCTCCCAGCGCGGGTTGGCACAGTTTGGCACGGTGAAGAACAGTAGCAGGCAGAGCGGCCAGGCCGTCACCCACTTCACCTTGTTGCAGACCCCGGCTGGAGTGTCGATCACCCAATTAAACAAATATACAATCAGTCAGCTAAACGGTCAATAAAGCATGCTGGGTATTCATCCATGTTGTACGTCAACAAGCTGCCACCCAAGGCTGGTCTTCATGGAAGCCAGAGAGGAACTTACATGGGACGTGAAAAGGCTCCAAAGGTCCTTCGTTGTCGTCTTCCTCCTCCTCCTCCTCCTCCTCCCCGTCGTTCTCGTTGTTCTCGTTGTCCTCGTTCTCCGTGTCGTTGCCGGCCTCCACTCCGCCGCCCTCGTCCTCGCCCTGCCGCTTTCCGTGCCCGTTGAAACCCCTCTCCGCCCCACTCAGGCCATTCTCCAGGCCCCGCCTTCCCAGGGCCCTGACCACGCCCTCCGAGTCGCCGTTACTGAAGGGTCTGCAGTTGGTCAGTCGCTGCCTCTGTGGACCCACATCAGGGTGAGAAAGACGCCATGTCTGTGAAGGTCTACACAGGTCAGGTGTTTTTACTGGTTGATGAAGGCACCAACTCATCAAAGGTTGGCATTCTCATGTCAGCACCAAGAACCAAGAATGGGAAGTTTCAGGAAACATCAAGGTAAGTTCAAATGTGCACAAACGACTTCCTACTATAATCTAGTTAGAAACAATAATGGTGGCCATCTCTTTAGAATGGTGTAGTGCAAAGACTATTCCGGAGTATTGGACCGCCCCCCTGACCCCCCCGTACCTCCATGATGAGCATGCGAGAGGCCATGGTGAGGCGTGTGCGGGGGGAGAAGTGGCTGGTGATCATGATGCGCATGCCGGCCTCAGAGAAGGATAGCTGGTGGGGGTATGCTGACAGGAGCTCGTCCACCATCAGCACGGAGGGCCTGCAGTGGAAGTTAGCTGCAGTGGGGGGGGGGGGGGGGGGGGTTTATAATTA
>JAABNX020000122.1:1240968-1254399 GCA_015163995.2 Mormyrus lacerda | reverse complement strand
AGAAGCAAAAGATTTTGATATTATAAAATTGGTTATATATCCATCCATCCATCCATCCATCCATCCATCCATCCATCAATACTCCATCTACATGCCCTACACAGAGTGGCAGAGGCACAGACCAAGTTGATTCCAGGCAGCACCAGGTGGGGAACACCTTAAACTGGATGCTCATCCTTTGCAGGGCACATTTTAGAGATACAGAGTTTGAGCTCCCCCATCCGTGAAGCTGTGAGGCGACCACTGAGCCGCCACTGCTTATACATAATTACTGTAAGCTAGAAACATCCTACCATCCATCCTAGAAACAGGGCCCTGGGAACCTGGACTGGACAGGGGACTATGGAAGATGAATGGATATTTGCAAATTTAATTTCACTTTAAAATGTAAAATGTTACTACTCTAATTTAGAACTATTTCATTACTTAAATAATGGATGCATATTACACGACGGCGCAAAATTGTTGTCTTAATATTCTAGCCGGTGGATGGTCCAGTTCAGTCCCCTGGTGAAAGTTAGCACAATTAACTAGCAGCCCGAAGGATGAAAAGGCACTCTCAAAACACGCCCACTCTGCCTTGCTGGGTAGACCCCCATGGCGCTCATTTGCCTGCAGGATGTCGAGGGGCGGGGCTATGACACTTCAGGGCTCCACCCCCCCTTCCCAATTACATGGAGATGAAGCACAGAGGGGTGGGACCACAGGGCCATTTGCCAGCGCTGGAAGCTGATTGGCCCTTAGAGTACCCCAACCCGTTACTCACCGATTCAAAACATATCATTGGCTAATAAGAAAGTCGCCCCTTTGATGCACCTCTCCACTTAAAAAAGTCCTAGAGTCACCCCTGAACAGTACCCACAATGCACCGTGCTGCCTTTAACAAATACACACAAAAAAATACAAAGAAAAAGAGAGGAGATCAAATAG
Organism: Mormyrus lacerda; assembly: GCA_015163995.2. NCBI lineage: Eukaryota > Metazoa > Chordata > Actinopteri > Osteoglossiformes > Mormyridae > Mormyrus > Mormyrus lacerda. The sequence goes on along the minus strand of JAABNX020000122.1, from coordinate 1,253,469 downwards.
AGGAGCGACAAGCTGAGAGTGTGAAATAGTATGTTTCCAGTAGGAATTGCAATTACTGCCATTTGTGCTGCGGGGGCGCTGTAAAACCCCCCCACCCCGTACCCAGCACCGGCACTCCCGACATCCGCCTACAGCCTCTGCAATCACTCAAGTCGGCACCTCCTTCCAAGCCCCAATCAGCAGCTGCCAATCCCCAGCTGCTTGTTATCCAACCAGCACCCCTTAAGGCAGCCCCCCCCCATCCCATGTGGGGCTCAGGCCCAGGATCACACACACAGCTGAAGAAGAGTACAGGGACAGCACCTTCACCTCATCCCACTGCACATCACTGGGGGGGGTGGCTTCTTCAACAGGGAGAGAGAACCGCACTTTGAGCACTTATATATGTAAGTGAAGTTCAAAACGGCCATTTATATAAAGAAAAAATGTCAATCCCTTTTGTGGCGTAAGGGTTCCGACTTACAGCGCGGAGCACATTTAAAATGTCTAACGTAGGACTCGTAATGCATTAACCTGCTTACAGCAAAGATACTACGCGTATGGTTTACTAAAAGACCTAAAGACAAAATCTTCACGTTCACTAGCTGAAAATGCATTTAGTAACAGAAGTACTTTGTTCCATCATTTCCGTTTCGTCTGCGTTCCTTTTTAATAGTGTTCTACATCTGGAATTTCACGTAATGTGAGAATTAAAGATTTTAATAGCATGTTGTTTTCCTACTGCCATCCCCTAAGGTGGCATTACACATGCGGTTATAAAAAATTAATCAACACCCTTCTGAGAAGATCCGAGAATTTAACAGTACCATGGTATAAAGTGTAACATCATCTCAAAGAAAAATACACTGATCAAGGCCTGTATTCAAAAGCCTCCCTGTTAACTGACAGGTAAATATTCACATAGTGGCAAACCTATTGAGAGGGTTGCCAAATTCCATGCACCTGACTCACACTTTCAGACTCTCACGCTCATGCAAGAAATCTTACGGCAAATCTATATTATTCCATTATAAAGATAAAATTAGCTACACCAAAAGTGCTGAGGTAATTTGCAAACCCTACAGACTATTTACAAAGTAATACAACTGCTACATACATGAGGGTGCAGATTTGTCTGGAAAATTTCATGCCAGTCAGCTGACCAAAGTTGGCAACCAAGCCCATTGACTTGAACTTCTACAAACTTCTAGCACAAAAGTTAAAAACGCATAACTCTCTCAACCTGACAACTTTCTCCAACATACCCTGCCAAGAAATAAAAGCTGACACCAATTTATATAGCTAGTATAAGTACCTCTTGGACCTACCCAAACCGCTCACGGCGCAAACTCATATTCAGTGATACAATTTCCCAAGAATGTTTCGATATCGCCGCCATTCCACGGTGTATACCCATTCCGTTATGTGCGTCATGAAAGCTGATGAGAAGTTGATGTATGGTGAGTTTATTCCTGGCCACTTTCCCTCCTTCCATTTTCAATAGCTGTTTATCCAAATAAATCCTTGGCCATATGGAACCTTCCAAATAATTCCGGTGATTTGCAGAGCTGTCATGTCCACAACTTTTTCCTGTCACATGCTAAGGTCAATCTGAGGTCACCGCTTTATCTGAACTGCACTGTGACATTAGCATATGAGCCCACTGCTGGTAACTAAACTGGAAAATCAGCCACTGGATAGTCCTCACTGTACAGTGATGTGAAATATGTGTGCTGTTGCGTACAGCCCAAGGGGGCAAAGCCAGTTTATAATAATAATACCAATTTTCAAGTCCATTGCAAACATCCAGTTGTAGTGATTGGTCAGAAAAAACCACACAGGGAGCTAAATCTTGTCAAACTGTGAATTTCCACACAAATGAAAATTTTAAATAGTGAATTTAACAACCGCAGCGCTCCGCCCTGGATGGAGAAGCCCAAATATAAACGAACACACACACGAGAGGCAATGTGACTTTTGCCAGGCCGCTGAAGCGAGTTAGCCTTGTTTTGTCAGTCGACTTGGCTCCGTCTCCCAGAAAGCAGCTCTCTGGTGCAAACTGAGGTCAGGCAGGGGGTCCAGCCTGAACGCTGGCGTTAGGAGAGCAGCGAAACGCACGCTCCACTTAAATGCTCCATTTTATTCTGTGTGAGCGATTCTACGCTTCAAAGCAGGCTGGCAGGAAGTGGCCCGGTCCTGTTTAGCTCATTAGCATCATGCTCTGTTCTAGGCCGGCGCCATCGATTAGCCGGTTCATTCATACATCCAGGGTATTTTTTTTATCGATACGCGAGTTAAAGTCACGAATTTCTTTGATTGGGCCAGCCACACGCGTGCGAAGTCAAGCAGGAGCGCCAAGACGGCTGGATACCGGCGGAAGTCCGCGCGGAGGGAACGGGAACTGTCAAGGAACTCCTACGGATCTTGCTGTTACACTCCTCTGCCATTGTCTGTGTTCAGGACGACTGTAGACTGTTCCTAAGTATATAGACCAGCTCTGTTGTTTTACACTGTCCTGAGTTTCTGCACTTTAAGTATTGTAAAAGCCTCCCTCTGTCACTTACTGTCTGTATGTCGTACCATGCTCCTGTATACCTGTACATGGATGGTATGACAGCAAAGTCCACTTGACACTTGAGAAACGCTCAGGCTAAGTATTGCTCAAGGGTCCAACAGCAGACCCAAGATGAGAACCGGTCATGCCTACACTATCAGTCAAAATATTTTGCACACCAAGGCTTTTTACCACTTATCCTTTCATTTCATAAACTGCTGAAATTTTATTCCTGTTACTCATTAGAAAGCTGAGTGAACAACTTTAAATGAAAATAGGTCAAATAAAACAAGTCTTATGGAAGCAAATCTGTCTCATCACAATTTGAATTTTATATGCCACTGAAATTCTAACATTGAATATTTATGCATTGGAAGTATGCATCACTTAGCCTTGGTACCCCCGGATGTACAACTCGTATTTTTAACCTTGTATTTTTGCATATGAATTCAGACCATCGAATTGGAGCAACTTTGAAATATCCTCTCAGAATTTTTGAAACTTGCAAAAAAATCAGATGCATACTTGCTATGCATAAATATTGAATGTTAGAATTTCAGTGGCATATTCAAATTATGATGAGACAAATTTACTTCCAAAAGTTTCCTTTATAAAATGGAAAGAATATGTAACAGTGCTTGTCTGACATCTTATTAACTGGTTGTGTGGTGAGTCAAACTCTAGGCTGTCCGTTAACTTCAAATGTACCAGTTACCTGTTTCACCCCATGAAACAGAGCAGTATATAATGTCCCTTGTAGAAAAGAATGCCTTGAATTTTCTCTGTTGTTATAACTGTTAGAAGAAGTTGCCTTGATCAAAGATACGATTGAAGCATTTTCTTGCTAATTAAGGTACTGAAATGGTGGACATACTGTAAATGTATCTGTTAGCAAAGAATATTGAGTGCATTTCTGGTAAATATTGAGTGAGTAACATGCAAACATTTTCTTGCTAATAAAGTTACTCATGTGGTGAACATACTATAAATTTATTTGTTAAAGAATATTAAGTGTATTCCCTTATTAAGTGAGTAATATGCAAATGTAGAAAATCTCGGCGTGTGCAAAAACTTTTGATTGGTAGCGTCAAAGTATCATTAGCCAATAAGACCATATGTCTTATTTCAAGGTGATGTTGCACTTCTGACATTCTAAACAAATAATCGAGCAGGAAGACAGTAGGACCATGTCTAATAAAGAGATACTCAATTTGGGGGGTTAGTTATGACGTTACTGACGTGGGGGGTGGGCCTTTCTGCAGTGGCTTCACGGCCTGGTATGCGGTGATGCGCGCAGTGAATGCGTGAAAGGTTGCACACGCAGTAACGTGACACCTGCAGCTTGTCGCTTGTTAGGCAGGACTCCCCAGCTAAAAGCGACCACGCAGTGTAGCCCCCGGGGGGGCCTGGCGTCGCGGCTCACTCACACTCCACCGCGAAGCGATTCACGGTGCACGAGCACGGCATTTAGGGATAGGGCAGGGCGCCATGTTCTGACGCGTGTAGACGTCAGTGTGCAGGTTTATCACATCCAAACATACAGCGGAAGACAAATGAAATCCTCTGGCTGAACGAAAACATAATAGGATTAGAGGTGGAAAGTCCAGGTCCACGAAGTACAAATCCAGACCAGGGTTTTGTTTCAGCCAAGCAGTTCAGTACTCTGTGACTGTGACAAAATCTTCTGGATTTATACTCTCTGAACCTGAACTTTCCGACTCTGAATAAGATGTTTGCTTCTGATTCCGCAGCTTCCTGCATCGTGCAGCATCGAGGACGGGCAGCGTGATGTTGACACTGGTTCCCAGGAGACACCAGTACTTTTGGGGATACTGTCACCCCCCAACGCAACAGCGTCGGTAAATCATAAATCATGTATGACAGATAACAGGTCGGCCTCACAGCAGTCTAAGTCGTGTGTGTGTGTGTGGGGGGGGGCTCATGCAAAAAACTATCCAACTGGGGGACGAAGAAAAGGTGACATGGAAATTCTGGCATTTATTTTAAACAGCCAAGAATGGTGAGAGAAAAATCCAGGCCGATCCTCCTGTGTCATTTAAATGGAGCATAATTTCACGGCTGTGTCCACTTCCGTGACGAGCTCAGTTTGGGGACAAAAAAACGCCGGGTAAATTTCGGGGTCCAAGGTCGGTGACGTCAGCGCGGCGCCTCGCTCGGCACATAGGCACGAGTGACCTACCTTCATCAGCTTCGCCCGAGGACTCTTCCACACCTTCATTCTACAACATCCATCCATCCATCTATCCCTCCATCCATCCATACTCCTTCAGTTCACTTGGGGTCACGTTCAATTTTAAACACAAACATACACATACTTCACCTAGAGCAAATTAGGTTACCCTTCCCCGGAAGCAGAATTCCCTTCTGTGGGATTTAGACCGGGGAACCAGTAAATCAGTCGCTCGCTAAATGGTGTCCGTAAATCCATAAGGCGTCTCTGGTGTACAAGCACAGTACAGCTGGGGGACTAGATGCCTACGTCATCAGCGGCTGAAACCCCACCACAGAGTGAGCTGTCAGGTCCGGTTCTCAGCCAAAGGCGAGTGTCTCGGTGGTCGCAGCCCACATAAAAACAAGCGACACAGAAATGAGACCATGCGGGCCCTCCGTCCTGACTGACAACCAGAAGCTGTACGGTGTCTCCTACCTCTGTCACCCTGGACGGCATATCAGCTCAGGCTGAGCTTGGTAAGTGAGAACCAAACCGGAACCAAATCTCTCAGGAATCCAGTGACTGCTTACAATTAAGCACCGGACATGTCATGTGACTAACCATCAGCATTAATTGACCCAGTGATGTTCTAAATGCTTAATTCTCCAATTTGAACAGACATAAATGTGGACTGGACTCCAAAAAATCAGTTTTTCACATACACAAATGGGGAAAAAGCTGTCCATTATATTGCTAGCCATACAGCTCGAGACCCTGTTGCGGTTCTTATTGGGATCCGTGTTTGGTCACATGACATGCCCGGTGCTTAATTGCAAACACATTTAGGTTGAGGGAATGGAATGCTTGTAAACCTTCCTGGAAGGTCTACACCAAAAATAAAAAAAAAGGGGAAAAGAAGAAAAACAGCCATGTTTGTATATAATGCGTGAGCTGAGGTGCTTTTACGAATGCTGGGGGAGCCCATGTTTATCAGTTATCTGAGTCGCAGAGGCGCAGTCTGGCCAGGGGGGCTGGGGACATGCGACAGAGAATAGGGCACACCAGTTCACCCCCCCTGGCAAGTGTTGGAATGTGTGAATATGCCCCTTCCCTTGGGGGGGCATCAGTGAGCTCCATATCAGGAAGGCCGCTAGCCAGGATACGGCTAATGGACTGTGCAGCCCCGAATCCTGCCAGCTACTGGCGTCGACCCCTTGGCACGCACTCAGGGTTTGACTCTTCCTGAATATTAATTATGTATAAAGCGTGCCTTATGCAGTGTTGCGGGGGCTTGAGGGATAGCGTATCTGTCTCACGCCTCCAGGGTTGTGGGTTCGACTCCCCTTTCTCACTTCTGCCGAATTGGCATGTTCCAAAAGCATGGTGATTCTGAGCTGCCCACAGTGCATGTCCTATAACAGGCGGCTCTCCTGTGCTGAGTGAGATCCTGTGCATTATCGCGGTATGGGCACAGAGGCCCCTCGCGACCCACGGTCCCCTGCTGGCAGAGCCGGGGCAGCTGGCATTTTCGCGTGATACGTCCGGCACTGGCGGACGGTAAACTCGTTTATTTAGAAACGGAAGATAAAAGGGGCGCAAAGAAAATGTGTCTTCGGGGACTGGAGCAAACGACGGAATGTCTCATCCGTCCGCAGACCGCGCGGTTTAAATATAGTTCACGTCGTCATTAGTCTCCTCCTGGCGGGACGAGCGGTAATCTCCCTCCACATGGACGGCGGGAGAAAAGAACCCAATACCACTTGAATATTTCAGCCGTTAATCAAAACTAATTCCTCAACTCGTGCCAAAACCCGCTAATGGCGCCAGGTTCGCTTTCCGTAACGCGCCGCGGAATCGGAAGGTACCGCGGGCGCCATCGCTCTTTCAAATGGAGCCGTCTTCCATTACCGTAAATCACGGACGGTAGCCGACGGGACCCACTTTGAACGGCTTCAGTGCGGGCCAACGGGAAACTTTAGTTTGAGCATGATCATGTAGCACAGCACTAAGGTGCAACTCTCAGGGGTCACCGTAGGAATCTTGGTGATTAAATAGTTACAAGGGGGGGTGTCGGGCGAGCCGAGTGTACAGTCTCACTTTCCTTTCAACTTGACAACCCCGACTCATACTCAGGTACCAAAGATGGCCGCCCTGTCTCCACCTGTTTTGTTACAAAGCGAGCGCATTATTTCCAGTGAGTCACCACAGTCCCAGATAGCTTCAGAATTGTCTGTATCAAGGATCTTAGGTTGAAGGAGTCACTGGAGGCTACAGCTACGTTCTCAGGATAAAGAAAATTAACTAATTAGCCTGCAGCTTTATATGTTGCTAAGTCATTTGATCACTTAGATTTTCATGGGTTTTAATTTTGATTTGAAAGATCGTGAGTATGATTTTTATTACTGCCAAACATTAAGAAAAAAACTTGAAATACATGAAAAAGATTAGAAAATACTGGCTCACTGTACATCTTCCAAATATAAACATTTAACAACAAAGTGTAGAAATATAGTACTTCATATTAGCTGTCGTTTCTAATAAATAAGTAAGCTTAAGGCCTTCATAGTTAACGACGGATAGTAAGTCGCTCTGCCATGAGCATGGATAGCAGCAGAGTGAACATGTGACCCCCCCCCAGACACATGTGGTTTAATCAGATCAAACAGGCTGGAGTCTGGAGCATGAAGGAAATATTCCCCTGCTGTATTATGTGCAAAAGTTTCTTACAGTTTTAGTTTTAAGAAAGTTAAAAGAGGACGGCGAATATACACTACCAGTCAAACGTTTTTGCACACGCTGAGATTTTCTACATTTGTACGTTACTCACATAATATTTATTAGAAATACACTTGATATTCTTTGCTAACAAATACATTTACAATATGCCCACCATTTCAGTACCTTCATAAGCAAGAAAATGTCATATCTCTGATTCATCAAAGGAACCTCTAGAAGTTATAGCCGCAGAGAAAATTTGAGGCATTCTTTCAGCAAGGCACATCACATACTGCTGTTTCATAGGATCAAACAGTTAACTAATGCATTTAAAGTTAAAGGACAGCCTAGAGTCTGACTCTGTCGTCACCACACTGCCAGTTAATAGGATGTCAGACATGCACTGTTACAAACTCTTTCCGTGTTATATAGGAAACTTATTTTATTTGACTTATATTTTCATTTATAGTTGCTCACTCAACTTTCTGATGCTTAACAAGAAGGTAAAAGCCGGTGGTAAAAGCCGGCGGTAAAAGCCGGTGGTGAGCAAAAACCTTCGACTGGGCATGAGGTCCATCTACAGGAACAGTCCATATCAACAAAAACAGACCACTCTCCCAAGGCGTCACCAAAGACCACAAGAGGAGCCCTTTACCAGACTAAGGTATGGTGGCCAAGAAGGGACAAAGTGATAGCAGTTACACCCTGAGCTTAAAACACCCAGGATGTTTGTGTAGCAGAAAGCTGAAACGGACACATCCATCAAAGCAGTGACTCTCTTTTCAGACCCGGTAATTACAGGAAAAACTCTGAAACACTCACAGTTAATTAGAAAGTGGGTATCTTATTTATTTACACTGTTGTTGTTCTTCCTAAATCATGGAGGCGGGTATCTCTGCTGCCAGCGTACCACACCCTCAGTCGCTGAATCTCTGCATAAACATTCAGTCGCTTGCCTTGCTTGTTTTTATCCGGAGTATATAAACACAGAGGATCTATTTGTGTTCTCGCCTGCCAACCCCGACATTCAAGAATTCACTGTAATTAAATCCACGTTGCAGGTCACTGATAACTTTTCCGGAAATTCTCATTAAATACAGTTACTGTCTTTATTTGCTCCGTTCCATTTGAACTGGGAGGTCGGAATTTCCGAGATCCTGGTTGGAAAATTTCGACTGGAACACCCCCTGAAGTCAGAGTTCTGCCTCGGAAAGTCAGAGGAACTTCTACAACACTGACCTAGATGGCTGTGAGCTTCATCAACAGATGTGAAAATTGTAGTTATATACTGTTTATTAACACTTATGTCTTATTTGTGACTCGTTAAATCAATCGTACACACCGTACTATCCAGCTCTTATCTGTGGATGTGTTGCTACGGTGTTCTCATGCGCAAAATACCACGTAATGTGTTATCAACTTGTATCGCTAACAATGGCTAACAATGAACATGGCTAGAACTGGCATTGCTAATGACTAACCTGGCTGTTTGTACTGCGAAACGGTTAACTCAGGAGTGATGTCATTCCCAGTAGCCACTCCTGAAGTATATGGAACGTAGCATAAAAGGAAACACCCTGGGGCTCCCACCTCCAGCGCTTAGAAGCTCATGGGAGCTGAAAAAAAAATGATTGGTTCAGAGAGATGACCAATCAGATTGTAGAGGAGGTGTATGTAAAACTCCCATGAGCGGGTTTGAATCTTGCCTCTGCTGTGTTCTCTCTGTGTTTCCTATCTAGGTACTGTAGCTTCTACCCATATCCACGGACATACTGTACAGTCAAGACAACCACTATCTCTAAATTGCCCGCTGGATGTGTAAGATTAATACGGCAATACTCATTGGTGGAAAGTTCAGGTTCAGGAACTACAAATCCATACCGAGGTTTTGTTCCTACCAACCAATTGAGGACTCTGTCACTGTGACTCTTTATACTGAACTGGTTGGTTGAAACAATATTGTGGTCTGGATTTGTACTTCCTGGATCTGAACTTTCCTCGTCTGGTAATATTTGCCCATCCATCTCCACACCGACAATACTGTAATTCTCTGCATCTCTATCAGTAATATGAATTTCAACAAAAATATTTAATATGGAAATGATCAAATGTCAGTTATAAAAAAAATCCATTTTCACATATCTGATCCACTCCGACAGGTCACACATGTTGGCAGAAAGAATTAATTTAAAGAATTAGATTAGCAATGGATAAACTGAAGCAGTATTGAAGCGTTAGACAGAGAAATCTGAAACAATTTAACCGGCATTATGCGGGTGATGTGCCGTTCCATGCGACAATTTAGCCGCATGCGCTTTGTGGATGAAACATTGGCGGCGATGTCATGCTCTGCCAGGTTGTCGTGGAAACGAACGTGGTCGCAAAGTTGGCTGACGTCAATCAAAGAGAGGAGTGAATGTGAGCTGAGGTTGAAGTAACGACTGGGTTTCAAACCCGTGATGTGTGTCATGGAAGCAATGCAGTTCAAAGCCCGATCCTGTCATTACACAGAGAACCTAATGTACAAACAGTAGTTCCTCATACCATTTTGATTTTTCTAAACAGCGGGATAAAGATTGCAGCAGAACATTTAACTCCCTAATGCTAGATAAAATGGCATAAAATTCTTTCCTTTGAATAGTTTTTTTTTTGCAATAACACAAGACTAATTTTACTGCCCATTCTAGGGTCTAGTTAAGTTTAACTCCTGTCTTCCTACAAAATTATTCTTTTTCTTTTCTGTTCAAACAGGCCAGGTACCAAGCATATTACTGAGAATCTACTGTTATTAACCTTTACTGTTATTAACCTTTGTTTTTTTGCCTCTAATGCAAACAAAATGTGCTTGTATGAGTGACTGGTGTGTGAATGTGCCTTGTGATGGGTTTTTCCTTGCCTTGCACCCGTGGCCTCTGGGATGGGCTCCAGACCACCTGCGACCCTGAATAGGATAAGTGGTTGCAGGGAATGGATGGATGGACGGAAACAAAATTGGTTTATTAAAGAGAAGAGGTACTGTGTACAGTAAACTGTAAAGGGACTGTAAAGAGGCTGTCATAACCTTCCTGTTTCATTCCTGATGTGTCATTCATGGGGCTGTGTGGAATGAGGTGAGGGGCATTCTCAGGGACAGTCAGGCATTCACAGGGACAGTCAGGCATTCACAGGGACAGTCAGGCATTCACAGGGACACTCTGATCTCCATCCACAACAATGAAGGAGAGTGGTCCAGTGCATTAGGTTACCTGTACAATAAGAAACTAAAGGTTCAAAAATGTTTTTAATGGGAGGAGCAGCTGTATTAAACAATGACGGACTTCCCAAAGATACAAATTATATAATATTCTGAACTATCAGTGGTTGAGATCTTTTTATTAATTTTTTTGTCTACCAATTTTTTTTTTTTTCAAAAACAAATAATTGGTATTTGCCCTGTGGCATTTTTTCTTTATATGTGCTACACTGCTTGCCTGATACTGCTACACCATAGAGAGAAAGGAGATTATAATGCCTCTGTAGCTAGTTAACTCCCCAGTGTAAACCCTGTTAATTCTTACAGTAATTCAACTCCATCAGGGAACCCACAACTCTGTTTAAATTTCTGTCGTTTTGCTTACATATTTACCTCTCCTTTGCTCAGTCGTCCACAATTAAACATAGTAAAGACACAATGGTTATTTGATGCATAAATATAACAACGCATTTGCTCTCCGTGGCTTTACAAGTGATATCGCAGTACCAAAATAGCGGCAACTCTAAGACGGCTATTTAAACCCTGCTTGAATTAAATTTTCTATGTTGGATTTTGTGTGTTTGACTAACAGTTGAAAATGAATTGCAGTTAGTCAGCGTACATCTTACATAAACTAACTACCTGTTTTGGTGTCGATTAGTCTAGGAAATAACATCTCATAAAAGTGGAATTTAAGTAAAGTCGACCCATTTTAGACTGTTCTGTTCCTGCACTCAGCATTTTGTTTGTTTCCAGATGATGGCTCCGATGCCCTAGATTGAAGCCAGATAGACGTCTGTATCTAATAGCTATATTATAATGAGACTGTCCGTCAATCATATATGTATAAAAATTCAACGTGAATGTCCATGCTCGTTTATTTCGACATTCGTGCTACAGGAAGGGACGTCGGAGGGACTTAGGTACCCTGACAGATTCCCGGGGCGAAACTTTTATAAAATCTAACTTAAGGGGACCCCAAGGTGACATTTTGTCAGGAAGCCCAGACACACACAGACTCCACTGGGTACAGGGATATTTTGGGTTACAGGATTTTTTGTTGCAACTGAATGAAACAAATAGAAAGCAGATCGCTTTCATTTTGGTTAGTTACTGGAAGAACACTGTCCCACAGTTTACTGGGCATGCTCCCCAGTATATGCAATATTCGACTTTTATAATATACAACACCGCCATATACAACTCCATCATCAACTTATGTTCTGCTCCTTGGATGCTTAATACCCGACGAAGCTTCTTTGTATGTGTAGCAACTAACACTTGGACCGGTTTCGGGTAACTAACGGTCAGAGACAATAACAAACAGCCAATCTGTTTTCATGCGAGTCAGCACTAAACCTTATTGCTCTTTTACTCCCGCCTATTAGAGGCGCGCCTCTGTTGCTACATGCGTTAGCGACAAGACAGTATGTCATACTGCGCAGTAAATTGCGATAATGGCGTTTAAATGCTGTTTAGGTGGTAAAGACGCCGTTGATCTGGTAAAGGGCTCTAACTTTGACCCAGACTTAGGACGGCGATACGTTGGTAAGGCAGCTGTCCTGCAGGAAAGTATTATTAGACACTCGGGACCCGTTCAGCTTTGATATATTACAACACTAGATACTTCACACAGCAGACTCGCTATAATAAATTCACCGCGAACTAGCTCAGGAAACATGGCGGAATAGATCTCTTTCCAGTAAGCGCATGTTTATTTGGTACTGATCCAATTCTTTAGGAAAGTAAACGCGCGTTGATTTTACACCTTACTCTCCATTTTAATTATACTCAGTAGGAGAGGTCTATACTGTACTCAAATAATGGAATGTCTGCAAACGCAATCAA
>JAABNX020000122.1:1213032-1238502 GCA_015163995.2 Mormyrus lacerda | reverse complement strand
ACACAAACACACACACACAGACAGGCACAGACACACACACACACAAACACACACACACAGACAGGCACAGACACACACACACACAAACACACACACACAGACAGGCACAGACACACAGAAACACACACACACAGACAGGCACAGACACACGCACACACACACTAATCCATCCATCCATTTTCCAGAGGCTTATCCTGTACAGGGGCAGCATAATAAGAGAAAAGGGGGTATATACACACACACACACACACACACAGGTGTGTGTGCGTGTGTGTCTATGTGTGTGTGCCTGTCTGTGTGTGTGCGTGTGTGTGCATGTCTGTCTGTGTGTGCGTGTGTGTGTGTGTGCCTGTCTGTGTGTGTGTGCGTGTGTCTGTGCCTGTCTGTGTGTGTGTGTGCCTGTCTGTGTGTGTGTTTGTGTGTGTGCCTGTCTGTGTGTGTGCGTGTGTGTGCATGTCTGTCTGTGTGTGCGTGTGTGTGTGTATATACCCCCTTTTCTCTTATTATGCTGCCCCTGTACAGGATAAGCCTCTGGAAAATGGATGGATGGATTAGCAATAAAAAGTAATCAATATTAATATAAGACTAACCATCATGTCCTAACCCTCAGAGCAGTTCAGCCTTGTGGACGCTTCTCCTGAAAGCCCTGGGCCGTGTCACTCGAAGGCTCCCAGCGGCACAGCAAATTGACTTCACTCCACTACAAAGAGGGAGGGAATTGGCCAGCATCCATTCCCCACGCAGCTTCATTAAGCCGCCAGGTGCCTGTGAATCAGCGGCCGCGGGCAATGAGGGCCACACACGGCACACGCTGACCAGGGCCGCCGAAGGAGGACGAGCTGGACGGGGACCCCAATCGGAGGAGCTCCGCACAGCTCCCTTCCACTCCTCAGTCAGTGACAGTCATGCTTAGATAGGAGAGGAGCAACAACAGGAACTAAGAGAAAGGATTCCGTACATCAAACTCAGTGTCTCAGTGACCCTGGAGCCGACCTGGAAAAGTACAGGGCATAAAGAATGGGACACCCTGTAGGAGATGCCTGTCCTTCACAGGGTGCACGTGCACACACAGACACACACACACGCAGCGTTCATATATTCCTATCATTCTGGAGCATAACCCTAACCCCAACTATGATATCTCTAACCCAGGGGTCACCAACCTTTTTGAAACTGAGAGCTACTTCACGGGTACTGAGCCACATGAAGGGCTACCAGTTTAAAACGCCCTGTAAAACTACCCCGTCTAGAACTTCATGTATAAGAAACATGTTTTAAATGCTTTTTTAATTAAATGCTTGTTTAGATATTGCCAAATCTGCCTACCCCTGCCCTGACCCCTACCCAGCTGTAACCTTAACCATAAGTATCCAAACAAAATACAAGACGTTTGTATTTGGCTATTGTAGTGATTTTCATTGCAGTCACAGATTTTTATAAAACTGATAATTGTTGTTATCCTTGTGAGGACTGAAAAAAAAGTGAGGTTTTATGTTTGTATGTGTTATGTGTGAGGAAATCTGGTCCCCACAATGTAATAATTACAAAATACACAAACACGCACCCACTGTCTTTTGACAGTGGGAGACAATGGTTCATGGGAGTTTTACTTATACAAAAATGTTTTAGGGGCAGAATGAAAAATGATTGGTTCAGAGAGATAACCAATCAGATTGTAGAGGAGCTGGGTCCAAGCAGTTAGAGAAGGTGGGACCAACCAATCAGATTGAGTTACTAGAGAAATCCTGCACAGACCTGAAGAGAACATGCAAACTCCATGCATGTAGAGAACTGAGGGTATGACTCTAAATCCCACTAAGCCACCCGAAAAAAGACAAGCAAGCAAGCAGATATAAATAACACAGCGACCCATCCTTGCTTATCCTGGTCAGGGTCACAGGCAGGTTGAAGAACATCCCAGGCAGATGAGGGTTCGAGGCTGTGGACCAGCCTGCACAGGACAGCAGCAGAGCACATGCATGGAGACATTCACGCAAATGGAGCAACATCACTTGTATGAAACGAAAACAGTTTATACCTGTGCCACCCAAATACATTCAAGTCATGACATGACAGGGAGGTTGTGGAAAGGGCAGAACAGAAGAAAGGGCAGCTATTCAAGGGATTAGGTCAGTGGTATTCATATGTTTTGTCCTGACCTTGGTGTCATATAATAAGGACGGTCATATAATGTGTTCAAAAGATTTGTAATATAAGGTTGCAATCTTGAAATAGATCTGATGCCACCTCACACCACCCACACGGTTCTCTCTTCTTTTCTTTCACTTGCCCCTCCCCCATCCCTCACCAGGGGGGCGTGTCCCACAGTTTAAATAATGATCCGGCAGCATCAATGCTGTCAAATGGGACTGAAGACCCAAGTCCTTATGTAGGTCTATTCTGAATGGATTTGTACAGACAGCATAAATAGCCCTGGTTAGTTAGTCCATATTTTTAAGACCTGGGAGGGAGCAAAAACGTGGACTGTCTGCGGGTCCCCAAGGACCGGATTAGGAAACACCGCTTTATGTGACTTGTCTTTCATGAAAACAGCATGGTATGAACGTGCCCAGGATATTAGACAGGAACATGAAAATACTTCAGTCTGAACACCATGCTCACCAGTCTCATAAAGTCTGGCCTTCCAGAGTATTCTGCGGCAATCAACATTTCCCCCTGATTCCCGACGCTGCTGGCACTGTAACTGTGGTGAGTAACATGGCATTTAAGCTGTCCTTCATCTCACATGGCTGGCGTGGATTTTTCACACTCAACTAGCACAAGCAACCCATGGCTTGCCCGAGGCCCTGTGGATACACACCCCACGGACATTTCCTTATTATCTCAAGAAAACCCAGCCTAAACTTTTTTGGGATCAAATACTCAGAAGCATTTTTTATTCATTTGGCAGATGTTTGTGTCCTAAGTGTCCCAGAAATTAATGAATACAAATACTAAATAATAAACACACAATGAACTAAAAAATTCATAGAAAGAGACTGTGGGGTCCTCTCTTTGGGATGCAGAGCCCAGTTGATATTCTTGTAGTCTTTATGAGATCTCCAGATTTTGGCATTAACACTGCCAAAGCTTTGTGCCTCAGCAGACACATGTGACTCAGTACAGTGCCTCAGATCTGAACGCCCTGGGGTCGGAAGAGCGATGTCACTGTTGGGCCCGAAGGCCCAGACTGCTCCAGAGGCTGCCTAACCCTGCTTTTGCAATTGTACACAGTTTCAGATAAAAGTGCCCGATAGATAAATGTGACCCCTATGGCCTGACTTTAGGGGACTGGGGACCTCTGAGATAAGTCATGGCTGGGGCCCCATCTACAGCATTTTGTTTAACTGGAACAAAACATTGGGGGTAACCAACAACTCTGGGCCCGGAACTATAGCCCAGTTCAGCGCCTGCATATATCCTGCCTTGTCTACGGCTTACAACACAACTATTACTTAGAAGTGGTGATTTTACCTTCTTGCTGTCTGTCTGGGGAGTGAAGAATCTTTGCTGAACCATTTGTGTGGACCTGTTCGCTGCAAGACGCCAAATGCAGTGACGGAGTCTCAGAGCAGATTACTTGTGAGTAGAGCGGTGTTTCCCGATCCGATCCTCGGGAACCCGCAGACAGACCACATTTTTGCTCCCTCTCCCTAAAGTGAGGACTGTCTGGCAGTGAGCTGGGCGGGAGCAAAAACTTGGACTGTCTGTGGTGCCCCGAGGACCGGGTTGGGAAACACTGGCCTAGAACATCACGGAGAGCCCAGGAGCTCGTCTGCTGGCACAGTGGGCTTCCTGCCGGTTCCTAAGGAAACAAGTTGCCGTGGACACCCACCAAAAAAACAAGACAAGAATATGCAAATGGCCTCTAATGTCCGTAACTTACAATATCAAATATACGCTCCTTTCATTTTTCTTGGAACAAAAATATCTGTATTTTCTTAAGCTTAAGCTAAAACGTTATGGTTCCTCCTAGCTGCATTATTATGATAACTCGTGTGGCTAAAATAATTCCAATGTACCGCATACAGACAAATAACTATAAATTTAACCATATTAGAATTTTTTTCTGGGAGCAGCATAAGGTATCCTGATTAAAGAGGTGGCCTAGTAACTGCAAGGTGGAACATCCTCAGAAAATATGCAACTGGAAAAAAAATAGATAAGATATTTAAGAGTTACCTTTTACCTTTATAACCTGCTCTGGATGTTAGCTTAAACTAAGTGAGCAAATACTTTGTGTCCTAAATATTTATTCCCAGAGCAGAAAATAAATATTTTTAAAAATGGTAAATCAATTACTCTGATAAAAACTTTTCCAAACGGAGTTTTAGATATCCATAGTCAATCCCAGAATGCACTGGGAGCACTTAATGTGAACGTTGGATTGGTGTATCACACTCACAGTCACACACTAGGGTAGAGTTACTACTTAATCCATGTCAGATAGGACACTATGAGCTAGAACAGGATTTGTAAACATCAATTTCAATGAAAAGGACCTGGATTTCACTTGAGACCTGGAGATCACTGAGATCTTGCTGCATGCTGATTGGTCAGTCTCCTATAACCATGTACGTATCCATAATTTTAATGTGAAACAGCTGGATGTGTCTTTCAACCAAGGAAACAAGCTAGTAAAAGTAGAAAAAATAAGAACTGAACTATTTAGCAGCGTTTTAAAACCTGAAGTAGCTCAAAGTGTCCTCTCTGACATAGATTAGGTGGTAACCCTACAATTTGGAAGCATCAATTCACCCACAATTCACGTGCCTTTCAAAATGCAAACACCTTCCAGAAGTTCACGAGCCCGGTAGGTGTGAGAGTGCAGTGCTCCCTGCGGGCTCTCTCTGTAGCGGCGTGCCTGTACGCACTGTCTGTACCCCTGCCACTTAGACTCGCTCTTATTTAGCTAATGTTCTGTTTTTTTCTGCCTTGTTATGTCTGCAACAGAAATGTATAAAGAGTAGTACGGCTGCACGGTTCTGGGTAAAATATGAATATGATTTTTTTTTCCACTCAGAATCGAGACCGGAATTTCCCGTCATAGTTCTTGAGCAACATATTTCTGTCTTTAGTATTATTTTTGTAGTGCATACTGTCTTTGTGAAGATGAAACAAACCGTATGGAGAGATGCGAGGTATATTGGTTGACATACAGATATGGCCGGCTGTTAGGCCCAGGGCCATTACGCAAAGCAAATTTGTGAACAGACGCTGTTTCAAAAACCACACTTAAGACATAAGAACACAGTGCAGATACTGACTGTTACAAAGATGTGAGTCGTGAATGTCATGACATGACAACTCGATGATGATGTGTAAAGTTATCAGTAGAAGACGGAAATGATGAGTGATGGAGGAAGGGATTGGGAAAAAATCCTGATGGAGGAAGCTCGCTCATTGGCCAGATTACCCTGGGAATGATGAGGGAGGGGGGCGGGGATTAAGAGATGCGATATGGGGATCAATAAAGTCGTAATTATCCTGACTGCAAGTTCATTGCAAGCCTAACGACATATTATTTACAATGTAGGCATGTTATTGGTTGACTGAATAATTACATTATATGTTACATTTTTACAAATGATCAGGTAGGCACGTTCTTACCTAAACTGACTGACACAACACCACTGGATAAGGCCTACTGACACAACACCACTGGATAAGGCCTACTTAAAGTTTATCAGCCCCAGAGCTACTAAATTAGTGGAGATTATCACACTGGATGATCACTCATTGTCCAAAATGGAGGACAAGACTACAAAATGCTGTATGATAAATACAGTCCTAAGAATACATTCCTGTTCCCAGGTACGGGCAACTACCCTCAAGACACTCCTGGCATTCCCAGCGTAAATACATAGCGAAATGTTTCTAACAACAGGGAAGCAGGCAGGGCAAAGAAAAACCGCCATCGCTCTTGACTAAGACGTTGCAGGGATCGAGCGGCACCCGGCCCGCTTTAGCCCTTCAGAACAGGGACGCTTCAGATGATCTTAAACTCACCTGCGTTCAGCTCAGAGGGCTATGTACCTCAGTGCTTGCGATTTGATTGAATCCCTTGCTTGATGAAATCGCCACATCTCCATTAGGCACTTGGCCAACCACCCAAAAGTGTTCCAGGGCTGCTGACCCTTATGTGTTAAAATGGAGAGCAAGATTAGATGTGTAAAAACACATCGCAATGTATTTGTGCAAATTAGGTTTCATTTATATATCCTGTAAATATCTTGACATGAGACAAGTGAATGAGAACTTTATCCATCTTTTGGATAAAGGGACCTGTTAAACTACACCAATAAAAGCTGTTAGATTGACCCATTTGGGTCCTTGATGAATGCTTTTCCTACAAAGGTAATGGAGAAAGTTCCAGAGCACCTCTGAGTTACTGTTTGCAGTAAACTTGGTCTCTATGTCAGGCTCCAGGTTCCCTCCAGCAATGGTTTATGGGGGGGGGGGCATGCTGTTTGTTTTATGCAAGCAAGATCTTGGCCTTCAGGAGCTCTGAGGAGCAAAACCCATCAAGCGTCTATATAGCCTGGACCCTAGTTGGATCTGTATGTTTCTCCTGGGTTTGACCAACTTTCAGGAGCTCTGTTTCCTTAAAACCTCTCTCTCTCTCCCTCTCAAAAAAAAAAGTTGTAAAAAATAAATGGTACAACAGAAAAGCCGCCAGCAAGGTGGTGGGTGATGAGGTATGGGAAAGGAGTTTCAGAAGCAGCTTTGAATGCTACCATCTCAAAGACATCGACTGAGGCAGGCGTTCTGGAGAAGCCTCAACAGGCAACTACATGAGCTGATTAAAACAACAGTAACAGCCCGCGATCTTTGTGCTCCAGGAGGAAAATGGCCTGGAAAATATGCAATAATTCATGACTGCTTTGTGAATTCTTATGACATGCAGCGTTTTATGGATATAGATGATACACATGTATGAAAGTGTGTCAGACCAAACAGAAGCTGGACAAAAACGCTGCCTGTGATTCGGCTGCCAGTTAACTGAGACATAACGGGCAGCGGCTGGAAGGCGGAAATAGGAAATTCGCAAACTATTTTGGAAACAAAAACCTTAATCAAGCAACCAACATACACAAAATTCAGATACCTGTACTAGTGTTTCAATGGGTCTGACTGTTATGTTTATTTGTTTACCGGGTTAAAGTTGGTGGCCACTGATGGACAAAAAGAAGGTTGAAAGTGTGTTTGCATGAAGCAGTGCTGTCTTACAGGTAGATACAGCATCTGTGATCCTTATTCTGTCAGTAGCTGTACTTGAAACTTTAGCGGAGTCCTCAAACTGTCACGTGTACTTGTGAAGACGTGATCAAGGACTGGTCGAAGATGCACTGCAATGCTTAAGTGGACGGCTGTGATATAAGCATTTTGAAACAGAGATCTGAGCCTCTCTTTTGAGACAGAATAGAGATACTTTATCTCCTCAAAGGGATATAGTCGTTTTCCATCTGCATCTTGCTCTCCATGAGTTACAGGTGTATATTACAGCTTGTTTTGGGGTCACTGTACAGGGTCAGTCAGTGTCAAGTAAAGTGTAAACAATTGGGAGCTAAGGGCCTGGTCAAGGACTCAGCACTGTCATCAGTCCGTTGGCCCTGGGATTTGAACCTGCAACCTTCCGAACCCAGGAACATAATTCTAACCTGCTGAAGCACAACCCAACACCCAAAAAAGACTGGCACGCCCCAAGCTTTTGGGAAACAAATGAGTGACCTTGCTGTACTTCAACTGTCCTGCGCCACTAGATATGGAACAAAGTGCTTCCCTTAAGTAAATGTCTTCCATTTACTTTTAAAATCATGAAAATTCCTTAACACTGTACAAACATCTCTGCTGCACCACTGAGGTAAAACATCAGTCTGTTACCCCTACAAAAACGAACTTGTAATCATTTTCTTCCAGGACATCATTGATTTGGGGTCCCTGAAGTATATGTTTGCAACACATGAAAAAAATTAAGGCAGACTGAGACGCAGAGGCAAAATCTACAGAGTGTATCGCTGACGTTATTGAAAGACATGTTTTAAGGATTCGTCCTAACAGCTCTTGTTCCTCAGAAATTGCCTATAAAATATTTACCAATTTGCTTGTATGAGCAGAGCATAACAAAAAACGCTTTCCAAAGCGAATTTCGGTAATTGGTCAAGGATGAAAGGATGCATGCTCAACCCGTACTACATGGGCGTGCGCTTCCTTATTTTTGACCTTAAAGCATTACATTTTATGTAAATGTTTCCCTTGCATTCTCGCTAGCTCAGGGGCCAGTGCTGTCCGCTCTCTTTCTTCGGAAATAAGGAGATGGCGAATAAAGAGGGAGAAAGATTTGCGTTCGACTTTTGATCTGTTCATTAGCCGCGTGCTGTGTCGGCTCGCCTGCTTTCCCCGGGTTTCCTGGAGGTGCCCGACAGGCTACTTCCCACGCACCACCCCCAAAACGCCTCCCAGAATCCCCTCTTTAATTAACCGCCAATCTCCAGATGACAACACCCACCCACTTGGCACACAGGCCAGATGCTATCTGACGATAACAGATTCAGTGATGTGCCGCGATCAATGCCGGGCTGCTCCCTCTCGGCCGAGCTCGGGGATGAATAAACGAAGTCGATGAATTAATAATGTGAGTGTGGGGGGAACCGGAATGGGGGGGGGGGGGGGTTTGATGATGCTCCTTGGCGCTGCTCTGACCAAACAATAGCTCTGATGCTCAGATTCCAGAACCTGAGATCTTTGGGGTCCGTTACTTTCTCACTGGTAACCTTCAAACCCTGTAACAAGGCATTATGTAATAAATGCCACATTATGTAATGACTTGACAAATGTAACAAATTTCCATCATATAATGAGGTGTCATTACATAATGTGGTGTTACACAATGTGTAACACGCTATGCAATAACGCATTATCTAATAACCCGACAAAATGTAACTACTTTATAGACTACATTAAAAGTTAATATTGCAACATTACCCTATCATCATTATTGGTAACACTTTACTTGAGGGGCCACAAATATTGTAGTAGTGCACTCTTACTTAATGTATTAATTAACCAGTAACTAAGTGTTAGTTACATACTGATCCCATATCTGTGCATCATTAATAAATCATAACGATTCATGTATTACATGCAGTTGCTATATTTGCTCATGATTTGTACTTGAGTAGTAACTGAGTAACTAAGTTAATTGTGCCCCCTCAAGTAAAGTGTTACCTCATTATTGTTATTATTATTTACAATCATCATCAGTCATCATCATCATCATCATCATCATCATTCAGTTCGATACATTCTGCAGAGTTATTACATAATGCAACGTTATTACATAATGTGTTGTTACAAGCCTTCGGCTTTCCCTTTAAACCGAGATGAAGAGAAGAAAACCACATCAAGACTCGCAAAATGCAGATGAATGAACATTTTTACTTTTTCATTCAAGCCGTCAACACAAAGGATCCAGCAGCCAAACCAGGGCTTGGCAGAGCTGCCCCGAAGAACCTAGAAAGAAAATCTCAATGAATTAAGATCAAAAACGTCTGGGATATGGTATTTCCTGTGACTTTAAGCTGGGTCATGACAAAGCAGGACAGTAAGAGTACTGACGTTGTTGATTTTTCAGAATAGTGTGAACTACAAAGAAAACAAGGACGTGGATCTTATTGTGGCATCTAACAAACCCCATCATCACAAAAGAGAGATTAAAGGCGGTTATAAACAGAACAGCGGCCTTTTTGACCACCCACAATTAAGCAAAAGCAAATCTCAAAAATTCGCCAACAAGCAAGAATAGATCTTGCTGTTCAAACACAGCTCCTACTATGGGTACGTCATGGGGACAATTACATTACAGATACATGGTAAGCAAACATAGGGATGGACAGGATATGGAGTTATAAACTGCAAGCACAGTGAAATCCCTAAAGCATTGAACTAAAACAGAAACACCTAACTGTATGTAGGGTGTGAGGAAGGGACTATCTGCAGGTAACCCATCCGAATATGGAGGGAACATGCAAGATCCATACACAGTACCAGCAGTGGGATTCAAACCCAACCCAGCAGGACAGGAGACCTCCATATGAACCCTCAGCATCAAACACACATGTCATTAATCAATGCTGTATTTATGTGGTAAATTAAGAGAGATTAAGGGTAAGTACTACACAGGTGTTACAGTAGGAATATTGGTAACACTTTACAAGTAACTCAGTCACTACTCAAGTACAAATCATGGACAAAAGCAGTAACTGCATGAAGTACATGAACCATTACTATTCACTGATGATGAACAAACAAGGGATCAGTGTGTAACTATCACTTACTTAATGGATTAATTAATCAGAAACTAAGAGTGTACAACTGCACTATTTGTGCCCCCTCAACGGCGTCACCAGAGTTATTTTTGTTTGAGGACATTATCTCCTTAGTGTGTTGTTTTCTAACAAACCTAGTAATGAATCAAAGGAATGAAGAAAATGAAGTAACAGAGAAACGTCACGTATGGCCATGGTCACTGTGTACAGTAGCTTCCATTTATACTCTGAGGCATCCTTTAATTCCACGCGTCATTCCGAGCGATGCCTATCTACCTGCAGCTCCTGAAAGAAGCCAGAACAATCGCAGTCGGTTTCTTTTTAAGAGCAGAAAAATATCAGACAGGGAGCGTGGGTGTGTGGGCTCTGCTTAATGGGAGAGCAGGGCAAGCTGGTGCACGGGGGCGGGGGGATTTCATGTGCCGCGCTCGGTGCTCGCTGAGAGCGGAGAGACGACGTCGTTTTCCAAGGCAGATTGTAAGCGGGACAGCACCGCTGATTAAATCGTCAGATGGCGCCGTCGCAGGGGAGTGGCGATGCACACGTCAGCCCGGGGGTGTCCGCGAATCCCCCCCTCCCGGCCTCTCTGTGTCTGTGAGGTACTACTCCAAAGGTCACGTACTGTGTGTGTCACTGTCTGCCCGCCTCCTCGAGTGAATCTCAAATACCGTATGTGGGTGGGCTGCTTTTTTAAGGGTGGGCACTGGATGGGCACCTGGGGGGGGGCTGGGGTTCCGAGGCAGAAGAGAGATGATGAAAAACTCATTAAAGGGAACCTACAAATGCAGGACAGGAAGTGGAGGCACCTCCTTCAAGACAAAGAATCATACCTCCTGAAGGATGAGTGTGACCTCAGCAGACCAGGCAATGCATCAGTGCGCCGTCATGCGTCATGCACGGTCATTGAGTTGTGTTCTCAGTTGGAATTGTGTTCATAGACTTGGGTTTGTGTTCATTGACCTTGAACGTGTCATCGGTCCTGTGGTTCTACCTTCCGCGTTTGTGGATTATGAGATGTCTGAATTGCCACGTGACTAGTGCAACACCACATAAACACTGACAAATATGACAGCACGGTAAATAAATGTTGATATTTCCCTGGATAATAAATCTTCAATTGCGGCACATTGGTCACATTACCCCAGAACCTCACGTGACACGTGCAGCACCTAAGCCATGAACTGCTGTACCATTTTACAGCAAAACATCAATTTTAATTCAGGCATTAAGGGAACAGGAAAACGCAACCATATTGAGCAGTAATTCCACAGGTTAATGACTGTTTGCGCATTAAGGTCTTGGCTGTGACACATGCAACTGGTAACAGCACACGTGCAACGCCAGTCAAAAATCTGGGCACATCTACTGAAAATGATGTGTTTTCCCCAAAACCATACTGAGCTGGTTTGGGACGAGTTGGATCGAAGAGCAAGAGGAAGGTAGCCAACTTGTGTCCGGATCTTGTGGAAACTCCTTCAGGACTGTTGGACAAGCGTTCCAGGTAGCTACATCTGGAAGCAAAGGAGCTATTCTGAAGAGTCTAAAATTAGAACACTTCTTTTGGTCCTTGCAATATTTCACATATATTACTTCTTTACCTCAAGACCTTTTACATTAAGGTGAATAACAGCTAAAAAAGACGGATGTATTAAAAGCAGGTGTATCCAGACTTTTGACTTGTACTCTATCAGTGCCTGATTTTTCGCCTCAGATTAATGGCTGCACTGGGGATCCGCTTGGAATTATTTTCTCAGTATAGCAGTACCCAGGCGGAGATGCCCAATGAAGGTCAAAATCCTGACCATTTGGCTTCCAAGAAAGATGCAAATGGTTGGACAGAGGTGTGAAAAGTAGTGATGAGCAGGAGCAGCCGGAGGGAAAGGTAAGAGACGAAGGAGAGACGGAACCGTCAGGCACTCCGCTGTGCGAAACAGCAATAATAATCCCAATTAAAATAATTACAGCATTTTGGCATGGAAAGCATAATTAAGGAGAAACAAGCCATTAAGTATTTATTTCTAAATATAACTTATTTAACATTTACATGAATCAAATATAAAGCATTATGTTTAGAGGGAACCGTTACTGTGCTGTACTAAACAGGCCAGTTAAAACTGCCCAGGGGTCTCATTTAACGAGCCACCAGTCTAAAGGGTAGAAGAGAGCAAGATGATCCAGAATTACGGGAGAATTCCGGAACAGCACCAGGGTAATGCTAGATTGCGGTCAAAAAAACACGGTTACAAGCGATTCACGATTACAAAAGGCGCTTATTGTGCTATTTTGTGATCCGTTGCCATGGAGTTTCTTTATGGTGTCCATGGCGAAGATGGCTGTCAAACAGAATGCCGCAAGAAAGGCCATGTGTCGCTGGAAAAATCGGGCAGAAAGGAAGAGAGCGGTCCGAGATAAAGCCAGTACTTTTGAGAGATCAAATGGCATTTATCATTTAGAGACAGAAGGATTTCCAAATTCACCTGTCCTATATGAAAATACAAACAACCAGTTGCACACAAAAAGCATGGATATCCCTCAGTGCCGTAAAGCTTCTTATAGGGGAGACCGCCAAAATGAATACTAAGATAATCCTACAGTGATGAGCAGGTGCCCCTCCCAGCCTGCAGGATGAACATCAGAAGCCTGGGGCCACTTCCCAAGTAGCCATCAACCCCCTCTGTCCCATGCAGAATTCATCATTAGGACTCATGAAGTGCTGATTAAATGTCACGAGGTGCAAACAGCTGGCCACTTTTTAGAAGTAGCACAGCAGGTCTATGTCACATGGGGGGAGGAGCTTGGACATCATGTGACAGGCTCGAGTCATGTGACGAGTGCCAGGTTGCAGAAAATATAGCACAGACTTGAGTTTCATTCCACAGTCCCAAGAACAAACCCAACTATACTTCTCCCCGAGACCCCACACCATTTTATTCTCCTGTTGTTTTCCTTTTTCTGAAAAGTTAAATTGCTCTCTTATTTCCATTGCTCTCTATTTCCTTACATCGTCACCAAAACACAACCTCTCTCCCAGCCAAGGTAAAATAAAATCTGGCATAAATTATGCCACATTGTGTCATACCCGGCTCGTCTGATCCTCGTGTGTGCCACGCCCCCTCATTTCCCACGTGTATTTCCCCGATTGTACTCGCCTGTTGCCTGTTTGTTTCTACTTGTTCCGTGTATATCAGTCCACGTCTTCCCCTAGTATGTCAGATCAGTCATTGATGTTTGTCGCCGTTTGCTACCCTGTCTCGCCAATTAAACCCCGTTTACCCCCGTATTTTGCCTCGCTACGTCCTTCTGTTCGCCTGCCTCCCCGGGTCACAACACATTGGATGTCACAACATGCGAAATTTCATTTAATTTTAATTTAAATTTTCACAGATACTCAAAAGAGGATCACTCGCTAATACCAAAGGAATCGCTGCTCTGTATATCTATAAATCTCACGGGGCGTTCAGCCCAGTGTGTCAAGCAGCAGTCAGGATACAACCAAACGCTTATAATAAGCCACACCGCAGATACATTACCGATTCAGCATCAGGTCCCGGCCTGGCCCTTTTGCCTGTTCACACATGTAGAGTCCTCTTATCTGTGAGTCTTTTCACAGCACTGTCTTGTGTGATCTGTACAGTAACTTCAAAGGAAGGGCGCAAAACAAAGGAATGTACTGAAATAGCATTATCTGAAGGAAAGGCAGAGCTTGGCGCAGCTCTGTTGCCTCTGGTCTGTATTTCAGGTGATGTATTGATACCGTACGCAATCCCTCAGAAGGAAAGTCTTCCGCCACATTGTGGGCGTTGGCTGAATAAGTACCATCTCCTCATAATACATGCCAGTTTGCGCCCACATAACATTCAGATGCGCCTCACTTTACGATATTTCGACATTACAATTATTCGATAGTGATGCACATACAGTAGTCAACTTTGAATTCCAATTTGTTCCTGGGGTAGCAATATATGGCACATTCTACTGACACCGAGTGATGATAGCATCCAGACAGCCACGCTTCCAGTCTCTGTAGCGATAGTGAGTATAAATATCGAATAACAGCATATTGTACTGCGTTGCTTTTTGTATTTAACCAAATAAACGTGTATTACATTTATTTACATTTCAATTACTGATATTTAGTCAGTTATAGTAATTATTTATTTACTCATGCAGTGAGTATAGTAGTTATTTATTTAGTTATCGTATCATATTCATATCAAACTTATGGTAGTTTCCACTTACGATGGGTTCATCAGAACGTAAACCCATCGTAAGTCAAGGAGCACCTGTATCTCTAAAGGTGGCACAGTGTGGTATCATAAGCAGAAACCAAATCAGTGTAGTCCATAATTTAAACACGAAAGTGTTCACTTATCCTGTGGTAGAGGAGACAACACCTTTGTGGGCTGTGGAGAATGCTACTAAAGATCTAGATCAGCTTACTGATGAGGATGTCTTAGTGAAGGTAAATGGTGTAATGGGAACGCTGGCGTCACTCATCGATACCTGTGAGATGTCTAGACGGGTAGGAACTCTATGCTCCTCTGAGAAGCAGTCTTAATGCGCCCTGGTACATGTAGAACAGTGTCTCTCTCACTCCAGTCCCTCCACCTCTACGTGCTGTGCCATCTGGTCACCGCTTGTATCCCGGCAACAGCAGCCGAACCCATGTCAGCACATGCCTACAGACGGCCAAACAGAGCGGTTAACCGATGAGCGGGGAGAGAGTGGATGAGGACCCGGCACCTGTTCTCAACCTGGAGCTGCAGACTCTCAGGGAGTTTAGAAACCTCCTGGGTCCAGGACAAGACTGACCAACTTTTCAATCCTGCGTCTGCGAGCACACTGAGCGCCACGTCAATAGCCACAGCGACATCCCCTCAAGATGTCTGCCAGATCGACACGTCGGCCAAGCCGGGCCTGCCTGACAGAACCCGACGCCAACATCGATTCTGCACAAGTGAGATTTTGACACTTTTATTTTCAAAAACCAAAATAAAACCAGCACAAGCTACAGACGGCCCCAAGCTACGGTGGGATGACCACAGTACAAAGCTGCTCCTGAGCAGTGGACAGGGCACTGCTGGCCTACCGGGCTCTGTGCAGTTTTTGGAATGCTCCTGCTCCTCCGTGATGTTGCTGTCCAGCTCCTGCAGTAGCCTCCGCCTCCCCCATAGGTGGCGCTCTTCAGCGGCATGACCAGACATGAGGAAACCTGTGGGACAGATAGCCACGCACTCGTTAAAAGACGCAACGTCCTCTCAAACAGCGCTTCCATCTTCTTCTGTGCGAGGATGTCTTTTCTACTAAACTGATATGTACAACCTCATCATCCAGATCTACATTCAGTCCAGCTGGAGTAAAACTGAGAGAGTTATGAGCTACAATGGGACCTCACACTGTTATCTTTCATCTTCCCTGCTAAAATCCATAATGCACAAACTGTGATTATGGACCAAGATGTTTCAGTCAAAGGTCAACATCAGTATACAATCCAAAAATACTCCTTTCTGGCCACCTTCAAGTCCACCACGCCACAAATGCAAAATTTTGCACAACCAAGCAACGTGATCTTGCAGGTCACACTAACGGTGAAGAGCGAGGGAGTGTGACGTTGAGGTGGTGTGTCCTCCCCCTGATCCCAGTTATTCAGACACCTCTTTAAACTGTGTCGTCTCCACCTCACTGGAATCTCACTGGAGAGCGCTGCTCTCTGGATTCTCTCCCCTAACAGGAATAATTACAGTGAACATGTTCCACAAGAAAAGCAACACATCTCTATTTCCATTTCGCTTGGTCAGTTCAAGAATACATTTTTCCCTCCATACACGGGGGTGGTGAGTGGCTCGGAGGGGTTAAGTCTCTCTGCTTGTGAGCTGAAAGTCCCTGCTTAAAGCCCCAGGCCTGGTGGAATGATTGTATGCGTGTGCATCCTTAAGCAAGGCCTTTGTGGGCAGTGGTGGCTTAATGGTTAGGGATGTGCACTTGTAACCGAAAGATTGTTGGTTCAAATCCCCAACCAACAAAGCACCACATAGGTACCCTGAGAAAGGTTCTACCCCCAAGCACTGCTCCCCGGACGCTGAATTAGCTGCCCCCTGCTATGTCACAAAGTCACATATGGGTTAAATGCAGAGGATACATATCATTGCTGTGTCAACACTGATCACCTAATTCTAAATTTCTTCACTTTTCCCATTAATAAATTCCCACTGCCTGCCCTTTCTTGTGACTAGGCTTCTTATCTATTTAGATTTCCATCTCTTTCATTATTTACTCAATGACTGAATCATTAGCATAGCTATTTGTTTTTTGGATTATAAATTCCGCAGACCCGGATTTAAAACCCCGATAACTGGTGCAGTGTGTCCCCTTTCTTTACAAAGCTAAGATCTGTGGAAGTCACTGCAGTGCCAGTGAAACTGACATTAAAACACACTGTCTCTTTTGTGCCTGTCTACCCACATCATGTGCCTACGTGAGGGACAGTGTCCTCTGGTTCACGAAGGAGCTCTTTCTGTGTGGATGCGTTTCTGAACCTCAAAACCCAGGACAATAACACTTTGAACTTACAAAGCGCTGAGCCTAAAACAGAACTGTCCTTCTTAAACACATATCAATGAAAAATCGCAACAATTAAACACAACAAGACGTATAAACAGAAGACAGATGCTGATGTACAGGACACTTTCTCAATCGGAGACACACACATCAAAGTCCTTTTGTTCAGGAATGCCTAAAGTCTGCAGGCTTCCACAAATAAAGAAGCGTAGAAAACACTTAACGAGCCGGTAACTGGGTGGCTTCGAATGTGTCTGAAATTCCGTTCTCAGCTGTGACAACGCGTTGTCACGCAAAGCAATTTCGGCACACAATTAAAAATTCCCATAAACAGGCAGTAGAATATTATTGGTTCTTTTCTTCCAGAACTGTAGCGATATTTCAGCATTTTCCTTTTGAAGGGGCATTAGCAACTGGGCAGATTATGCTGTTACAGCATTTAATCCATCTTTGGGCTGCTAATCCGGGGTGAGGTCACAGGGAGCTTGGAGCTAATCCCAGGCAGCAAGGGGCACTAGGCTGGGGTACCATCCGGACGGGATGCCAGCCTATCGCAGGGCACAAACACTTAGCGTTGCCGATAAGCCTGACTGCAAGTCTTTGGACGGCGGGAGGGAACCGGCACGAGGAGAACGTCCAAACTCCACACCCCCAGAGCGTAGGAAGGATTTCAGACCCCAGTCTTAGAAGTACCAGGCAACAGTCCTACCCAGTGAATCACAACACCGCCTTACAGCCTTTAATACTACATGAAATGACAGCGAGACTCTTCTGTTAAACAAAGACCGGCTGTAAACGCTGTTGTTTCGCTGGGACACGGGGACGCGTTGTTAAGTCACTAAGTCAGAACGAGCATGCTGGGTGGTCCCCGGTTACTATGGAGATGTGGCGTAAGTGCAGAAATTAGGGTTAGCATTCGTAGAGAGAAAAACACACTGTGAATAGCATGTGCGCCTTCCTTATTCTGGCAAATGTATTCACGTCTCAGCCGCTATCCCGCCGAGGTACTTTTACAGCAAAGTGAGCTGGGTTCCTGAGCGTGACCTTAACCTGAGTGGGATGGGACATCTAGGAAATAGAGGTACTTACTGTATTTTACTGCTGTGACTGTAAACACATCTCTCCTCAGACCACTGAAAAAAAACACATACGATGCAAAACACGCAGTGGCGTGTGTCTCTGTAGGGTGGTTCCTCCATGCCTGCGATCGAGGCCCCAAAATGCTTCATGGACACCAAATAAATATCCTGACCCAGTCCTCAATCCCCAAGTATCGATCTCAACTGTATTTGTGTGTCTCAAAGGAGAGCAAGGTGGGATGTGGGAAAAGCAGCATTCCTTTGAACTCATACTAGTGCAAATGATAAAAAAAGCATCACTACATTACACATGTAAGCTTATGTAAAACCGAATGTTTTCATATTTGTTACGCAATTTGTATATGATCAATTGCACTAGTACTGCTGTGCAATGTTTTCTCTTGGAAATAAAAATCTGAAAGGACGAGTACTTCATGTTTCCGTCACGGGGACATTGTGACCTTCTGTTAAAAACCTGTTAAAAAGTTGATGACGCTCACAGAGCAATAATACAGGCAAATCATTCCACTGCATCCCAAACCCTTTTCAGACCTAGCGATATTCTGGTCAGAGCAGAAGTGAAAAAGGAACAACAACAATAATAATAAATACTACTACTACTACTAATAATAATAAATAAATAATAATAATAATAATTCTGAGATTTACTCAGGGTTACTGCATAAGCAGCTGCTTACTGCCAAGACATGAGACTCTCTGAGGGAGTATCGCTGCAATGAACGGTTTCGCTGGCGGACAATGCGCCTTTCATGAGCGCCTGACATCGATGCGAACGTGGCGGGCGGGGGGCGTTCCGGCGCTCGGAATGCGGCCCCCGCTCCGCTTCGCAGTAAGTAACGGACGGCGAGGTGTCCGACCCGAATCTGCCCGCGGTGACCGATTTCTCATGGCAGAATAGAGGGAGCGAGCATCCCACCTGATCTCAGTCCAACGTGCCAGCCGTATTAAGTAGCCTGACCCCAAAATGCCACTGCGTTATATTTAAACCTCACATCTGTGTTGCACTTAATAACACATTTGTCTTTGTTGTCAGTACAGGTGTGCAGTAAAGTTAGGCCACGTAAATTTACAGGGGCACTTGTGCGCCTGTCTGGGACCATAAGAGAGAACAGCGTGCCGTTACTAAAAGCTACCAGAGTATCATCACCAAATGACTAAAATTACTTAATAAAAACGGAATGTGGTTTGCTAACGCAAAATGGTTGTACTGAGAGAAATGTATTTTTAATGTGACTTTTTCATAGTTGGTTTGAGCCAGCAGTAGATGAAACAGTGTAGTCAGCAAAAGAGGAGGGGACATTCTAGTCTGCGCTAAAAGCCAGCCGTAACGGTAGCCTATCATTCACATGAAGCTGATATTTCAACACAGTAAAAAACGTGATTACAGGTTTGTCACAATAGAAAAAAAAAAAACATGCGCAGTAGATGCGTTTTATTACACCTGTTCCCAGCGCAGCATCTAAAGTGTGTTTCAGTATAAATCCAGCAGTCGATTGTGCTGCCCCCCCTCCCCCCAATGTTCCAGCCAAAGTTACGCCCTTGGGTTTGCACATTATCTGACATTTAGCCCTTTAAATCTCACACCTCCCAGCTGTCATTGTAAGTGACGGACTCTTCTGAGCATGACATGGATGACGTGTTCAGTCTAAAAGTGAAGAATTTCTCGCTCACACCAGCCCATCCGTGTACTTTGGGGGCCCAAAATCCCCTAACCATAGCGTTTTGGGATCTCCAGGATGTCACCTAGAAATTTTTATATTTTAATCAAGAAACAACTGAGAGGAATACGATTGGAAAACGTGGCCACCGTTAATTAGCCTACAGCGCAGTTGTAATGCTTTAGATAGCCACCTGATCTTTACATCCATTTATCCAGCAGGTAAAAGAGCGAAACTGATTAAATGAAAAACATATGCATAGATAAATATGACACACCGGCTGTGCCTCGCAATCACGGGTGGAAATGTGTGAGTCCGCACGTCATAAATAATTTGGTACATTAAAAATCACACTGCCTATGAGGTTATGAATTTTCGGGACCCGAATTTCCTAAAGAGAATGCAGGTAAGTAGATCGATTAATTGCCATTAATAGAGGCTGCAGAATCTTCCCTGCTGTCTTCGCTGGGGACCAGCGTGCTGTGGCACGCCGGCAGGCAGCCCTGCAGCACACGGAACCCACGGTGCTGCACTCGCGTATGCGGAAATAGCGGGTAATAGCTTAGGATATCCCCAGGCGACGCTCAGCAGCTTTCTAATTGCAGCCACATCGGTAGTAATTGAGCGAGCTCAGGCGAAGAGAGATCTGGCTGAGCAGGGGGCAGCTGATGTCATCGTTAGCTGGTCACCCGCTCCCCTCCGTGGCTCACTGGCCGCGGGACGCATGTTCCTGCGACCCAAAGCAGCAACTCCCATTAATATCAGTGTGGGAAAGCTTGAGCGTCATTCCAATGTGCCATCGGTCTAATTATCGTGACAAATTAAAGTGACATTAACATGGCTGAGTTTTAACTATTGTAAAGGTATTAAAATGAATTTTGAAAAAGAGCTTGGGGGGGGGGGGGGATATAACGAAATTTTTTTTTTTTAATGCAAAGGTCAAGGTGTTTTAAAACAATTCTAAGTATTCAGGATTGCTGTAATGTTATACAACAAAATTCAGTCCACATGTATTGTCTCCAACAATGGTGCTATAAACGGCTTCTTTCACCACAGACTCACTGAGCAAGTGCAAAAAAAATATACAAGTACCCAAAAAGTGCACAAGACATCTCAAAGACATTCTAGCTTCAGTCTCTAGCTCACTAAATACGAGTTTGACCAGAGTTTTTGAATGCTGGATTATCTTGGCAAACAAAGATGAAGATTGTCTGATCTCCGGGGATATCACAACAAGACCCTCCTGTTTCAGAAAAATAAACTGCAGTTTGAAGCCTATATTTCAAAACAGGAGTTATGTAAAAATATACAGTACATGCATAGCAGATCAGTGATCTTAGTGATATGAAGGCACAGTAAAATTATGCTTTGCAATAATTTTTCACATTTAAAAAAAAAATCTTAATATCTTACTATCCAATTATACCACTGAAACAATCGATTTCACATGTCAAGAGGCAGGAGTGCACACTGAACACATAATGGTATGTTTTTTACCCCTCAAAGATTAATTAAAACCACCTCCTTCAAAAACACCCACAAAAGTTAACATTAGTATTAAACGTAGCACTGTTTCACAAACCAGTTAGGCAAATAAAACTTGTATTTGTAATAATAATGTCTTTAAACATTCACGTTAGAGTTGCCGCAGATACATTTCTATGTTATAAAGATACCTGACACCAACACAATCTAAAAAGTGCGTGTTCATTTTGGGAGTGTTGGGCATTTTAGGTCCATAAGTTACAAATCCAGACCAAGGTTTTTTTTCGGCCAACCAGGTGAGTACCCTGTAACTGTGACTTCATGCTCAGTTAGTTGGTAGAAACAAAATCCTGGTCTGGATTTGTAACTTATGGACCTGAAATGCTCTACACTGCATTTTGGTCAATGTCACACAAACAGACCAGTAGAACCAGAGAACTGGTTCCAGCTCACCACAGGGGAAGTCTTAACCACGGAGAAACAGGTCACCGACAGCCAGCAGCGAAAGCAGCGGAGATAGATATCTCACCAGCAAGTTGCGATAAATGCCACATTCCCCTTTGAGCTTTCCTCCGTGCTCTACTGCACTAGAGGGCCGCTTGTCCAGGCTTCGACGTCAGAGGGTCTGCAGCGACGGGGAACACCGGCAGTTACGAGACCCCATCAATGGTCCGCTGACCACATGCCAGCAGGGTATGTTTACCTCAGTCAGAGGCAAGACAAAAGACATGCATTATTTCTCAGCATGAGACAGGCAAAAAGCTCTCCATGTGAATTACTCGTCCTCATTGCAGGTTCTAGGAACCGAAGGCTTCTGTTAGGAACCCTGGCTTTTCCTCCACAGATGTGCGTAGGTCTGGAACCTGTTCCCCTCTCGCTCCATCCAAGGAGGCCTCATCCCTTTTTGGCCCGAAAAGTGGGCCTTGGGATTTATTTACAGTTTTGGTTTGACCAGCCTTCAAACAGCATGTGGTCTTAAAAATCATGTTTCTGCAAACAATTGCAAATATTTTAAGTATGTGAAGTCAAGCGAGTACGGTACCGTGATAAAAACATTCCAAATCTCCTACAAATACGGAACAAATGCTCATCCTTGGATCCCTAGCGGCAGGAACAGAATTAAAATCGGTACTTACTTAATTCATATTGTACTGTATATACTTTTTCGGTCTAAAAATTTAACTCGCTTTCTTTTTTTAACCATTCCCTAAAATGTGCAAAAAACGAGTGGGTAGTTACATAATAGTACCTATCGACCATTCACAGTCAGGCTCGGTATACGTTTACATTTTCATGCGGCCGCCCATAACGACCCAGCCACGAGATTTCTGCTGCTAGAATACAATCCTGGAGCATTTCCAAGGCAGTCACGTGTTCCTGTGTGAAAGACCGATCATTTAATCTGTCGGCTGGTTGACGAGAAATAGAAGCAGGAGTACGGAATGTAAAGGCAGTCTGTACTGTACAGACTCCCCTTCCTGCAGACACTAGCGTTCATCTGGCCGGTTTTGGCTTCCCTGCCATCGGCCGTCTTGCTTTGGAGAAACTCTCCTCCACATTGCGTTTGACATTTACCAAGAAATTAAAGAAAATTCACGGGACATGCGAGAGTACATTTCCCTGAGATATCACTATTAGAAAAATTGAATAAATCTTCATTTCTTATTTAACAAACAGAATTTATAGGAGGACTCGGTTAACAAAAGTGATAACATTAATTGACTAACTAATGTCACTTTAATCACAGGATTTCGATTTCACTGGTCTAAGTAAGCCTTTGGAGGAGAAGTAGACCCCTGGAGAACCTGTTGGCACTGTTTTCCTAAATAGTCTATATGCGTTTTCGGTTTTCGTGTTGACTTTGGAACAGTTACCGTGAAGAAATGCAACAATAAAATCAGCAGACTACAGCCTTCGCTGTTTCATGACAGACGTGCTACTGGCGTCTGATAAGAGTACGGGAACTACACTAGGAGGTGATAACGCTGTGCGCTTCTCACTTTAAGAGACCGGTACAAGAGCGCGTATGGGAAATATTAACTGAAACTGGCTCGCTTTACACTCTCACACCATTCGCCATGATTATTTAAGGCTTATTTATTATTTGGCATTTCGATTATTTAACATTTGCCTCATTTAAGGATGCATGAAATATGAAAATTCTGTCGAAACGTTTATGTACGTAGAAACAAACCAAAAAGAAGATGCCACTTTCAAGTGGGTACGTAGCAGTTAGCCTATATTATCTTCAACAGCACCAACCTCTATAAGCAAGAGAATACTATTTGAATGCCCAAGTACAATACGGGATTACCATTTAATTTCTTACATGTTTGTAGTTATTAAGTACAACAGAACAGCAATTTAAGTTCATAAACTGAATTCTTTCTGATCCCGGGATACGATTAATTACTTTTATCAGATCGATGAAGATTGTGGTGAGTAAATCAAATTCGGGCATTTCTCTTCTGTTCGACATCATACGAAAATGCGAGTAGCCTATATTTCAGCAGGGGTCTGTCGTTAAAGAAACATAAAAATCAAATAAAGACATTCCTCTGCGAAGCAGGGATTCGGCACGTATGGACTCTTAACTATAGTTACCCGTCATGACCATATTGTATCATTAAAAGCACATTTGTTCAGCTTTGCTCCAGTAAAGCCAATTACTTTAAAGATTGCGTAATTCCCGGCGTGATCAGTGTCACATTCCGAGCGCAATATCCACATAATTCTATATACAATACAGGTAAGCGACGTTAACCGTAACATATCAACAAATGCATGCTTTAATCAACAAGAATAAGCGCTGGTCGAATGCGTAATTAAACAGAATATCCTGCGCAAAAAAAACATGAAAAAGAAAAACATTGAACATGAAAAATCATATATAACGCGCCGAGGATCCATGTGTGCAATGTACTGCATGACTACGGATGGTATTTCTGCCGAAATAAAATATAGTGTCTACAGTTGGGTCCACAAACAGCGCATATTACAACTACGGGGGACTTTCTTAGCAGTCCCGGCAGCTCACCTGTGTTTTCCGCCAGGCAGGACAAACCCGTTACGGCCAGAAGCAACCCCCCCAGAAAGCACATCTGTATGAAAAACAACTCCTTTCGTTTTCTCCTTCTCGTTTTGGTCTTGCTCCGGCCGATCATCACACGCAGCGGCCGACTTGGTGCTCGGACAGCCGGCGACATCACACCGGCGACCACCCCATCCATATAGGTCTTGGGCAAGAATGCTATCTTTGGGGGGAAAATATATGAACGGATAGAGATAAAACAAGGTGGTGGGAGCGGATAAACGAGGGCTGGGAAAGTTTCAAAACAGAGTCATTTGGAATGCCGTCGACGCGTGAAATAAAGACGCGATTCCCTTCGCTGCCGTAGACCTTCCCACTTATATCACTTTAAGGATAATATTGAGAAGGGACGCTGGGAGCGGAAAGGGAGCGCCATGGATGCGGCAAAGTCGGTGACAGCCCTCGCTCGACACGGTCTGCCGTGGAGTTGTGGATGCTGATGTGGTACAGAGGGAAAAAAGAGGGGGATAGAGGGTGAGAGAGAGATCAAACTGATGCGGAGCAGCTGTTTGACGGCGGAGAGGTGAGAGAGCGACTCTGGGGTGAAGCGTGGAAATGCGAGCGTATCACCGCCCTCTTCTGGAGAGTCTGGTGAGCGACGTGGATGTGGAGTTACCTATTGATTCCTTATTGTCTTAGGACTTAAAGTTTAAATAGTTCACGGAGGTTGTATGCAGCCAAATGATAAGACAAATACAAAGAACAAAGCGGGCTTCCTTCTAATCCATCAGGTAATGCCCACATTAGTTTTACTCCTTTGTAGCTTATTGGAGCCTGGAATCGCCGTCTATCCATCAACCAGAAGTTCCAGTGGCGCAATTGGTTAGCGCGCGGTACTTATACAACAGTACAAGCAGAGCTATGCCGAGGTTGTGAGTTCGAGCCTCACCTGGAACAGCATCTTTACCCCGAGTGGCCTAAGGGGTTTGGATCCTTTTGCAGGTTCGAATCCCGGACCAGCAAGGCACCACTGGGGTACCCTGAGCAAGGGACCACCCCCAAGCACTGCTTCTGCTTTCATCCCAGCGAAATGTGCAGAGATGCAAAAATTGCAGAGGAAGTACATCAAGAAGTAGTAGAAGCCAAACATTCATAGCATAATATAATATAAAGGCCTACAATTTATCCCCAAGTATTTTAACTGAAGAACAATGCAAGTAACAAAGATTCCCATTAAATTTACATTTACATTTACAGCATTTGGCAGACGCCCTTAGCCAGAGCGACTTACATAAGTGCTTAAGACTCTG
>JAABNX020000122.1:1187667-1205586 GCA_015163995.2 Mormyrus lacerda | reverse complement strand
AAAATGGGGCTGGATAGGCCACACTCTGCGCAAGAGCCCGGACAATGTCACGAGGCAGGAACCCACAGGGAAAGAGAGAAGCAGGCAGGCCAAGGGAGACGTGGAGACGCTGCACTGAGCGAGAGGTGAAGGCGGCCGGATGGACATGGGCTCGGCTGAAAAGAGACGCCCAGAATCGAGTTCGCTGGAGGAGTGTCGCCGAGGCCCTATGCTCCCACGAGGAGCAAACGGATTAACTACCTCCCCGACATGCAGTGGCTCAGCACCACGCGCCTGCGTCTCGTTATGTTACAATGCGGCCAGCGGCAGCAGACACAAACTCCCCCCCCCCCCACCACCACCCAGGAAAGGCAGGAATGCGCTGCCTGTCAACTGTTCCGGAACGAGTGGAATTCCACCCCACTTACTGCATGTAATTCTCTGCAGGGAACAGATCCCTTAACGAGTTTTTTAAGTAAAACATCCATTCATCCATCAGTTCCATTTCAATAATCAATTGTTACCCTCTGGCACATTGCATGGGGCTCCAACCCCCAAATCTCCTGCCCAGTCTCCGATCCCCCAAATGAACACACATGCACTGGAATTAGAGCTGCGTATCTCTGGCTTGTTGAAGGGAAGCGGGAGACTTAGAGAGAATCTTTGCAAACAGGGAGCGAAGGCACATAGCGCTGGGCGCTGCTTAAACCGCATCCAGGGGGCGAAAGACACTGTGCTCCAAGCTTGTTGCTGACCTGATGCACTTGCACACACTTGGGAGCCTTTCCGGTACAGCAGTACTGCTGCTAGGTTGCGTGAAGAGCAGGTCCCCTCTCTCCAGCGTTTGGGGACAAGGCACAGTGACGTCCAGGCCACACGAGGAGGGGAGGAGGGCCGCATATGGAAACGGCCTACTTAGCTGCACCTGTGCCTCTGCAGCCCCGCCACTGTGCTCTCACTCCACGCCGTGGCCCGTGCGCCGCTCGGTGCACCCCTCTGCCCGCCGACGGCAGCAGTTACACTCAGCTCGCACGTTAACCTCGCCATGGTGCGACATTCACAGGAGGTACGGGCGGACGGTCGCCCAAGTTCCCGATCGGGTTGCCTGTTCACTCCTTTGCAAAGCCACAACACAGTAAAATTTAAATGTGTGTGTGTGCAATCTCTGCCCCATTGGGGGAACAATAGACAACAGAGAAAGACGCCCTGAAAGCAGCAGGCAACTCTAGCAAAGTCAAGCTGGCAGAACACCAGTGAGGCGGAGGAGCCGATCTGACATCCCGATTACTCTGATCTTCAGACAAGAGTGGCAATACCAACCTTTATTCCTGCTCTCATTGTGGTTCTAGCCACTAGCTATGAATATAACACTCTACTCTTCACAGATCTACACTGTGCAGTCAAGCTTCATGAATAAATTCAACTGTACAGTAAAGAGTTTTCAGGTCAGTAAAACGGATAAAGAGATGATGTAATAAATATGACACGATTAAGTTCCATAAACCTCACTCACATCACTTTGCTGGTATCTATGCAAGGGCAGCCCGAGAATTACATCATTGGGACAAAAAAAGAGCATGCTAGCTAAAAAAGTGAAGTGGCAGCATGAGACTACCGCATGAGTACAGTGTGAGTATGACGCGAGTAGAGTGTGAGTACTGCATGCATCCAAGCAGCTCTGGCTCACTACACTTTTGGGAAAAAAACAGCTAAAAGATTTCTTGTGAGCCTCAATCGATGAGAAGGAGAGATTCCTGTAAAACAAGTGTTATATTTGGTTTGTATAACCCCAGAATGTGGTGAAAGGAAAAGAAAAAAAAAGTATATACTACTATGGGTATTAACCTGTTACATGTTAGACTGATATTGTTGTAACCTGATAAACAATTTTGATATGAATCAGAAAACATAAAAATCAGTTTTCGCAAAATTGCATGCGAATGTCACAAGCATGGAAATATAATAAAGCATCTATTTACATTTATGAGCTTCATTTGTAAAAATAATAAATAAAAAAAGATATGAAAGAGTATCATCTTTTTTCTGTGTTTTGTAATGTTGATATTTTTACTTGTTAGTGCCGTCAAAGAAAATACAGGGATCAAATGACACCTATTTGCCAGAATGAACTTTGGCAAGAGCAAAAAAGTTTTATTCTTCCTGGAATGACAATGACCTTCTTATAACAAAGCCCATATACTTCAGATCTGTGCACATATGTCCCAGTTCTTGGAAAAGCCCTCTGGAACTACCTGCTGTGACCTTCTGCACTCACGAGTGTCCCTGTCATGCCTAACTCAGAGTGAAGACGGTGCCCACATGCCCACAACAATAACACAAGCTGCAACGCCGCACTCACCGTAGGAACAGGACCAAAGGCAGCCTCCTGTGGGAAGGCTCACAGATCAGAGGAGTGTTCTAGAATTCTGCACACCAGACGTCCTGATCCACGCCATTAATTGGTTCTGGAATAGTTCAGCTGTGTCTTATTGCTGTGGAAGTCTTGAGGATTGTTTTTTTTTTGTTTTGTTAAAAAAAAACCCACCGCATTCTTTCCACATGGACAGCAAGGATGGTGGCCAAACTACTCACAAGAACCACAAGCGCAAGACATATATCCCATCCTATCCACTTCCCTGCCAAAGATTTGGAGCCCTCTTCAGACGGACTAGCCAGCCTTCTCTTCCATTAATGCAGATATTACAGGCACCTGTTAAAGAAGCTCATGGGAGTTTTACTTAAACAAAAATGATCTGAGGGCAGAAGGAAAATGGATTGGCTTAGAGAGATAACCAATCAGATTACAGAGGAGGTGGGTCAAAACAACTGGAGGTGGTCTTGGTCCCACCTCCAATACAGATTGGTTATCTCTCTATACCAGTCAAATTTCCTTCTGCCCTCAGAACATTTTGTTAACAAGTGTTAAAGAAAGCATGAAAAACTGCAGGAATAGAAACTGGGAGGCTAGTTTTTGGTAACAGTCATGTGATTTATGGGGTTCTTTTTTCTGGAGAACTGGAATTCAGCCATGCAAAGATCTGTACTACAAACCACTTAAGTTTGCTAGGCAAATACATGATTACATACTCCATCCTCTTGTTTTAGCTGTTTACTGCCAAACCTTTACAGGTAAGTGATATTTTCAAGGACTTCTGAAATGCAACGTGGCAGACAAACCTACTATGGACAGCACCAGTGACGAAAGGCAAGAAAGTGAAACGTCACTCAATTCAACTCAATCCGCTTTACGAGAAGCGTGCAGCTGGAGGTTCTGGATTCATTTCTGGCTTCAGATGCACAATAGACGGTTTGTTAACACTGATGAGCAGGAACCTGGTAGCTCTGAGGTACGAGGCAGGAAGACCTAGATAAACTGACCCGAGGGAGTCCTACATTAAAACCACCCAGCTTACACAATGCGTTACATCACAAGGACACAGTGGTGCTGGGGCTTATGCAAACATCTCCCTCTGACGCACCGTCTTTGTGGGTGCATGGAGAGTGACTTCTAATTCCTACTCATCAGTGGCAAAAGACAGCTGCCCCATTTGCAGAGGTTCCTGCAAACGGGGCGTCTCCACCTGCATACCTATGATCTCAAGGATTTCTTACCATACCCCAACATACCCAAGGGTGTCTCCCTCAACAGCATCGGGGTTCAATTGCGGCACACGGTGAATTTGTGTTTGTGAGACGTGTGCTTTCTAACACAAGACGCCAACACATGTAAATGTGGTTCGTCATCGGCCTCGATGTTACCTGACGTCTAGATATTACTTTCACCAGACACGAAACACGGAATATGTAGAGTATAATGAATAAGTAAAATAAGTCGCTCCTTGAATTTTGATTTAAGTACCATCCCTAAGGGTCCCTGGTAAGAATTTAACAACTAAAAGAAAAACACGAGGCCCTTCTCAAGATCTGAAATGTACCCAATTGTTACTGACGCACTTAATGCAAGAAAACCAAACCACGACATGAGCTGCATTTATTAGCCCAAATAAAGCCAAGAAAGGTAAGTATGCTAATGCAACACCGATGGTCTGAAATGAAAGTAGGTTAGTGTTCATTGTTACGCTCCAAAACGAGTAGACACAAGGTAGGGTGAAGGTAGGGCATGCATGCTTCTCGGGGGCGTGTGACGTTAACCTTCACATGAGGCGCTCAGGGTGGCAGCGACTCTCACTGGTAGGCCAGCTTCATACTCAATATCACTCCCTCAGCTTGCTGTGCTGCTAAGGTTACTATGTTATGGCTAAATCAGAGAGGGCCTGTTCATCTGTCTGCCAGGGGGCCATGCAACCCAAATTGCATATCATTAACAGAAAATAAGTGAAATTTACATGCAAAAAAGGCCTATATCACAAGAGGGATCAAGGGAAAGGTATCCACATTTATTATACCATACATACAGAGGATATATCACAAAAGGGATCAAGGGAAAGGGATCAACATTTATTATACCATACATACAGAGGATATATCACAAAAGGGATCAAGGGAAAGGGATCCACATTTATTACACCATACGCACAGGGGCTATATCACAAAATGGATCAAGGGAAAGGGATCCACATTTATTATACCATACATACAGAGGATATATCACAAAAGGGATCAAGGGAAAGGGATCAACATTTATTATACCATACATACAGAGGATATATCACAAAAGGGATCAAGGGAAAGGGATCCACATTTATTACACCATACGCACAGGGGCTATATCACAAAAGGGATCAAGGGAAAGGGATCCACATTTACTACACCATACACAGAGGCTATATCACAAGGAATTTAAGGGAAAGGGATCAATTACTGATTGTTCAGGCTGAACTTCTAGTGTGAATTTTACCAGCACATTTCTTCAATTTGCAGTACATACTTTCCAGGAATGTGATTAGCAAAGAACAGTGTGATGTGTATTTAATATGCACAAATGTATAGTAAATAAGGGTAACTGATAATACCTGTAGGTCACACAGTAAACTACACACAGGTGAACTGATTCAGCAGCTTTTATTTTTGTGCTGAAAAAAAGGAATCAGAAGACAGCATTCGATTTGGAAAAGGAGCAAAGCTGGTCCCAGGTCTTACCACCCTCCAGAGTTAAAGTCCTCCAGTGGCCCAGACGGACCTACTCGACTTCACGCACAAACACACAGGCTTCACTACACACTGCAGGGCGTCACAACACAAAGAATCAGCGTGTGTGTCCGAGCCAGTAGGCGCAAGCTCCTACATCGTGGGCGATGCTTATGCCCCTCCCAGGCAGCGGGGGGGGGGGGAAATACAGCTTAACCTAGAAACCACTGAGCATGTCTGTGTGTTTCTCGGGCCTCTGAGCCAGTGTACGGCTTCCTGCGTTCGGGATCAGGCTCGATCTCACACACCTGCACACAGACACATGCACACAGAGCAAACAGAATGTAGCCCATAGCAACACAACTACAAAGTTGCACATCATGAGAGCTTCTTGTGAAAATAACTCAGTGCTTTTCATTATAAACAAAGCCCCTTAGTAAATGTGGAAAATGGGCAGGTGACCCTGCCAGTTTAGCCGTCTGAACAGAAGCGTGCTTTGCATTGATTGACTGGACTGTTTTGTGCTTTTTTTGTGATTTAAATTTTAGATGTGATAAATCATAAATTAAGGATCATTATAAGAATCACTTTTTGAAATATGCAGGTTAGCTGAGAAAGTATGTAGGTATAGAAACGAATGTCATACCACCTTAAAACACCGATTTGGTCGTTGATATTGTAACATAAGCAATGACCCTAATAATAAATGTTCATGATAGGAACCCTGTGAAGCCAGTCAATACTCCTGCCAGACATTAGTAATATTTCCTAATTATTATCTAGTATACTACAACTGGAAATGCAGTGTTATTCATGGCTGCCAATAGCATAACTGAGACAGAATGTTCTCAGGTCTCAACTTTCCCATTTTACAAGAGCCAACATAACATCAATTAACAAACAAAAACCAGGACCTAAATAAGGGGCAAAAAATACACAGTTGATATCTAATAAACTTCCCTTTGTTTGCTTTGGCTGCCATAATTCCATATTTTCAGGTCGACTCAATTTAATTTTTGCTGTGTCTGCCTAAATCCCCCTTGACGAGGAAGAGCAAGAGCAGGACGGCAACTCTGTGGCGTGAAGTGATCCCCAGAGAGACGATGTTCCAAAGGGATAAATTAATAAATACGGAAAATCAAAGTAAGATGGCGCCACAGAGGGTGACAGCCCTGCAGGGCATTCTGGGTACTTCAGTAGTCCCAACAAAGCCGTTGTCTGTAAACAAAGAACGAGAACAACAGAAAGCCATCATTATTATCACCATCATGCATCTCTGTGATAAGAGTGAAACATTTTAATAACACCAATAAATCAATCAAGGGTTCCATTTTACATTCTGCCTGCCTCTACCAGAAATTACTTAGACAATACTAGAATACTAGGCTTGGGCAGTATTACTGTATATCGTCGTAGCATTTTGGCTATAGCATGAAATTTTGTGTGTACTGTGGTTTGCCGAAATGCATCGTGGGGACCCCACCCCCACTCGGTGAATTTTATCGGCAAGGATCTCATCACCGAGACTGACCTGTTTTGAAAATACAGTCATAATAGCATGAACTGTGGTATGATACTTGGACAGTATGACGGTATGAAAAACGAGATACCGCCCAAGCCTAGATAACGCTTACATG
Organism: Mormyrus lacerda; assembly: GCA_015163995.2. Taxonomy (NCBI): domain Eukaryota; kingdom Metazoa; phylum Chordata; class Actinopteri; order Osteoglossiformes; family Mormyridae; genus Mormyrus; species Mormyrus lacerda. The sequence continues at coordinate 1,198,882 of JAABNX020000122.1, read as the reverse complement.
ATTTCGTTTGCCGTGGATGTGTGCACACATGAGAAGCTTAGGCACAGAAATTCTGAGGCCCGTAGCATGCGCTGATATTTCAGGCACATTATACACTCCTGCCTGAGCAGGACGATTAGAGCGGCAGACGTAAGGAGCGTGAAGCAGGAGATGCGGTTATCAGAGAAAAAAAGAAAGTCAGTCAGTCTGCAGCAGCTGGCGCGGTTTGGCCACATCCCTCTAGGAGCGGCGCATGCATTTCCCGTTTTTTTCCTTTGTCAGGCAGTTGTTTATGTCAAAAATAGGACTCAAAAACATAACCAGACCTCAGTAATCCACATGGATGTGAATGATTGTGTAAGGACCTGCTTGGCCTTCTGCTCGCGCTTGAGCAAAGACAGACCCGTCCCACCTATCGCCAGCGATGATCTCCCCCTTCTTTTTAAGTGAGCCACATCTTACGGTCCAAAAAGAGATGCGCTATGTTGTCTAACCGCGTTGCGGAGTCGAGCCATGGAGCACGGATGAGCACCTAACATCTGAATCCATTTAAGTGCATAAATACGGCTGGACACGTCCTCACGCAGAAAAGCAACAGCTGTCAACCGGCCGAAGCAAATCCAGGCATCTGTGATTAAAAATACCCCGCAGTTGGCCGCAAGAGACTGACCAGCAGGGCGGCGACAAACGCGCGGCTCACCCCACCCCATGCTCACCCCGGTGCCTACGGTTCCCTCTCAGAGGAAACGTCTCCCTCCGCCCCACTGCTAGCGCTAGGGTCCACCTTCGGCCGTGCGGCTGCCTTCTCCCTTCCCGACTCGGACGGCGGCTTCGGCCGCGTCTTCTCCTTCCGTTGCTGCTGCTTCTCTTGCTTGGCCAGCTGCCATAATGACATGGGGAAAAGAAGGAAAAAAAAGTGCACCTTTTCAGCATTGACAGAGAAAACAGAGAGAAGGGCGGAAAAACAGAGCTAGCTAATGACGATGGGTGTGGAATTACGAGACCAAAACATGAAATAAATTGAGAAAACCAGCCCCCTGCATCCATCCTCCAGCTGTTTACCCAGTACTGGGTCACGGGGGGGGACCCGGAGCCCATCCCAGGCAGCACAAGGCCCAAGGCTGGGGAACAAAATTAACAGGACACCAGTTCACCAGCGGACACACACACACACACACACACACACACACACACACACACTGCGGGCAATGGAGAGCCAGTTAAGCAGCCTGCATGTCTCTGGGCTGCGGAGGAGACCAGAAGACCCACATGAACGTGCATGAGACAATGACAGCATGCAAAATCCACACATGCAGAACAGAGGAGGGAAAACCAGCATGGTGAGGTCCTGCCTATCCAGTGCGGACATGCTGACCAAAAGGACGACTGTCAGGCGGGATCAGATTCCGCTTATCCATACACCAGCTACGATCATTGGTCTGCTTTTGTTGTCATTATTTTTTCATGTTTGCGTTTGTAAACATAAGCAAGAAACATGTGATCACTATACAGGTAGAAATTAAATTATAGCACAGGATGTTCTAGAAATGGTTCCTTCTCTGTGAGACTGCAGTGAGATGTTGATAAATATCTGCTGTCCTCGAGAGGGTAGTGAGGACAAACTGTGCGAAAACTGCTTATTACAAGCTGCACAGATTAGCTAGAAGGCCATCGCAGACTGCAAAGGCTAGGCCCAGAATCCTCCATCAAGTCGGTTACACAACACAGAGGTTTTCAGAAGCGTGTTTTTAGAGTTCATCCCCGGAGCAGACAGGAAAGTAATTTCACACTCGGACAGAACCGCAGCCGGTAGGCTACCCTGTGGCGTGCTTACTTGCCCATGCAGACAGTAAGGCATCCTCATATGAGCCACCAAAACTGCATTTGCTGCTAAAGAAGCACTTCCTGACGTTGCAGGCCAGGGGGAATATTCGAGAGGGCAGAGAGATGGCTGCATTACAGAGGCCCCCATGTGTTTGTCACAGAGGAGACTTTGATCATTTGAAAATTCACTGGAATTCAAGCCAGCAGGATGCAGAGCGATGATTTCTTCTCTTTGAAACGAATCTGTCACCAATGAACGTGTAACGGATCCCTGACAGTTTTTGCGTAGAATTATGCTAATAAACGAGCGCTGGGAACAGTGTCGAAAAACAACGATGTCGAGTAGAAAATTTGTTAAGACTTATGAATATTATGAATGAGTTAATTATCATGAATAGCATTAAAACACCCAAAAACATTTCCCTGTACCGCTTACTTCATGCAAGAGCCATCCATCTGTTTTCAGTCTCCGTTTATCCAATTAGGATCCCAGTGATTTGCAGCCTGTCCTTCTGGAAGGAGACCTAGAGTATTCTGAGTTTCTCACAGACACACTTTCCTCCTCCATACGACCGTGTTTTCGGAAATCAGACCCCGAAAACTACGCGGTGACGTTCACGCCTGATGCACGAAAAGCCTGCACTGACTGCATCGGGTCCATTATGAACACAACAGCCAAGGTGACCTGGCCCCTAGACTTCTCCAGTGGTCAAGAGCGAGTCCTAGTTTCCAACCTGGGCAGAGGAAAGCATACCAGGCACCTTCTCGATCCAAATCAGGTCCTCTGCAAGTGAATGACTCTGTGAGGGAAACTAAGAATACTCTGCTGTGGCCAGGTGTGAGGTGGGGAAAAAAAACAGCTGGAAAGGCTAAACTGGGCTTGGATGAAGCTACCAGCTTTCTAATGACCTATGGAAACCTTTAGTGAAACAGAAAAACCGTGAGGGTGCAGGCAAAACCACAAGAGCACTAGCCTTTGGGGAAGGTTCTAGAACTTTGGTGAATGCCAAGAAAATTTTATGGATTAAGAGTTAAATTTAAGACATAACCACCCCTTTGGAAGACCATGCGTTTTGGGACAAAACATAATGAATTTTGATCCGATTTTCAAAAATGAAACTAGCTGACAATAACGTTAAGTGCATGAAACCGCTGTAGCCCTAAAAAGTAAATAAAAGTACCTGACAGTAAACAAAGAATGTACAAAAAAGAACAAGGCTTGCTCTAGTAAAATGGAGATATGCACACAAAGGAATAATGAACTTTTGAACTTAAAAACAGATATTTCAACATGCGCTTACGGACTGTACTTTTATGCACGGAATGAGTCCAAAATGCAATGGCGCGCATGTGCGTGTGTATTCCATTATGTTTGGAATTCATCGGGGACTTTTATTTTAAAACATGCAGGAACTTCAAGGTCAGCGGCAGGCTGGCCTACTTAATGTTTTGCATGCACTTGCTTTTTCTGCAAGTTGTCCATTCAAGCAGAGTCATAGTTAGTCCTTTGGAAGTAGGCTGATGTGCAGACGGGGAGGAGGATGGGTACTGAGACAGGGACCGGTGTCCGGCCTGTGAGCAACCAGGCATGCAGGGACTCGCCCCTCAGGGAAAACAGCAAAGGCTTGTATTAAACCACGTGTCAAAACAGGCCACAGAACATCCACTGAAATCTTCAGTCGATGCTTCCACAAAAAAAAAAAAATCTTATCAATAAGAAAACAGCTGGTGGCTGATTCTGCAGAGAGAGTCGTCTCTGCCGTTAAACTCTCCTCTTCACCAAGTTCCCGTGTTCATGGGTCTGGACCTGCGTGACTGAGGTTCACCAGGGTTGGTGTCCTGACTAGAGAGGCCTCAATTAAGCAGCAGAGTAAATCCAGCAGAGTATTCCAGCAGAGCTTTGGCTGAAATGCCAACGAGAAGTGGGCTGAGTAACAAATCGAAAGTTTCAAACGGTACAGTAAGTATAACCCTAGTCAAGCATGTCAGAAGCTGGGAGACTCAACTGATTTGATTTCGGGGGTTAAGGGCCCAGCTCAGGGGTCCAAAGACAACAACGGCAGAAGTCACATCCCTCCATCAAATATGACGACACTTAAGACTATTTAGGTTAGAAAAAAAGTTTTTTGATCAAAGAATTAATCCAAACGCAGATTTTGGTAACTACAGGGCCACCCGCGGGGCCTCCATTTCTGTGCGGAATGATTCGCAGAGAGGGCCAAATCCCAGCATCCCCGGCGGCCGACCGATTGCGTAACCTTGAATGATGTCACCGATATTTAGAGCGGCCTCAAGACACGAGCTGGTCTCCATGGAAACGGAGCAGGTGTGTAAGAGGGCACCTTCGACCACCCTGGACTCCTGCTGGGCTGGACCATGGGATCCAGCGCCGCCGATTTGCCACCTTCACGAGTCGCCTCGGCCCAAGCTCTGCATTTCGACCTCGAAAGCGGGTACAGTAGGTAAGGCAGCGGCAAAGTGATCAAGATGGGTGGGGGCCAAAATAAGCATTATATTTAGTTGGGGCCGCCAAGATGGCGTAAAGATTCAGTTAGGAGCAGAGATGTCTCAATCGATAATAAACCGAGGTCTGTCACACAGATGGGATGAGTCTTCAGTGAGCTCAGAAATTCACAGGAAATCCATTTCACGGCCTCGAGACACGCACATGGACAAGCAGACCTCATGGGGGAACCAGGAGACCCGACCGGCATGTAGGAAATTAAATTTGTCTTCAGTGTGTTCTCTTGACGTGAGCCATGATTGAGGTATATCTACAGTGTGGCAATCTGATAACGTGGGGCTGCTTCAGCAGATGGCGCCAAGGACAATAGCACCACCTACTGTATAACTGTGGTACCTGCACTTCAAAAAAAATTAATAAACCAATACAGTGGTACCTTGGTTTGCAGAAACGTGCTGGTAATCCAAAGCACTCATATATCAATACAAATTTTTCCAATAGAAATAATGGAAACTCAGATGACTCGTTCCATAACCCAAAATTATTCATATGAAAATGATTAGTACAGAATATAAAGTAAAAATAAATAAAACAAATTAACCTGCACTTTACCTTTGTAAAGAATCGTGGACGGTGTGAGGGAGACGAGAGAGAGGGGAGGAGGTGGGTTATTTTGTAGGACGACTTTCACTGTAAGTAACTGAATCACTGCTATCTGTTGGCTCACTGGAATCTTTTTCTTTTTGTGCGACTTTAACAAGGAACCTCTCCACTGACAGCCGCTTCTGCCTCCTTTGTGATTTCACGGAAATGTGGACATCGCATTGTCGTTAAACCGATTCATCGCTCGCTCTGCTACGCCCTTATTCTGGTGGTACTTCTCTACTTTGACTATACGAGTGACTCATGTCGACTGAGGCAGAGCATGGGAGACGATTACCCACAATCCCACAGCGAGAGGGAGAGAAAAACCATCGGCTCAGTTGTGATCACGTGACGCTCGGCAGACAAAGCGTATACGTAATACACGTATTACAAGACCTCGCTCGTTTATCAAGTTAAAATGTATTTTACATTTTTGCTCGTTTTGCAAAACATTTGCAGACCAAGTTACTCGCGATTCAAGGTTTTACTGTATTTGTTGGGTGTTGTATCTCTGCATAACTCACATTAAACCCACAAACTAGTTTTCCCTAAACAAAAGTTTCTATTGTACTTGAATGCAACACAGTCTCTTGAAAACGTCAATATTTGAAGCGTTTGCAAAGCGTGGTAGGCAATCCCGCTGCTAAAACTGGAGCAGATTTTCACCTGAATGACTCCCAAAACAACACCAGTACCTGTTTGGAGTCCATGGGTCCGGTGGGAGACTCCAGCTCGATGGTAACGGGTCCGTCGTTCTGGATGTGCACCTGCATGCATGCTCCGAACTGGCCATCTGGCAGAAAAGAATAAGTGAGAGAGCAAATCAGACATGGCGATTTGATAGGGTAGGACACTGTCACACTGAAAATACAGGCTTCAAGGCAAGGAGACAAAAAGCTTGATCCTTTAATTTCAAGTATGAGGAAACTCACAACCGAAACACAACCTACAAGCCGATCAGCTGACATTCAAGTCACCTGTTTGCTTGATGCAGCTAGCAGTAGCTGCTTTTCACAATTGGTGAAATGTAAATCGGCTCAACAAACTCAAATTTAACGAGCTGAACAACCTCAGGAATAACGCTGCCACTGTGGTGTGTCCTTCTTACAGAAAGAATCGGCAACTTCCCCATTTTTCTGAGAGAGGACCAACACTACAAACTAAAAAGGTGCCTTCACCTGATAAACATATTCATCATCGTCGTCACCATATCCGTCACTATCATTGCCATCATCAGACATATGGCCCAATTATCCATCAAACCTTAAAGTGTGCTTGAAAATACGGCTTTTCTAGGGTAGGTCTCGATCCCTCAGAATAAAGTGCAGCCTCATCACATTTTCTGCGTGGGCCGCCACCTTCCCCATCACGCAGACAGCGTTGCCCCGCACGCTCGCTCTCTAGTGAGCTGGCCCACTTTCTGCCTTGGCGCATTCCTCGCAGCCTGACCTATCGCAGCACGCCGAGGTCCAAGGCAGCAGTCCCTGGGGTACTGGGTCAATACCAAGGCTGCAAAAGCAGACGTGTAACTGCAACTACAGGGGGGGAAAAAAAAAAGGACCGAGAGTAGCTAGGGGCTGCCCTACATAAGGGAAGGAAATGCGGGAATGCATCCGCTCAGCGATGAAGCTGTATGGAAAAGTACCTTCAGCAAGCATCTGATTTAAACGTCTTAATGTCAGTGTGGCACCTGCAGGATTGTGGCTCAGCGGGCAATAATGTTCCCCTGACACACGGAGGCAGCTCTGCGAGTCAAGCCTTGGCAGACAGGGATATAAACATTTCTCAGCCTGGGGGAACGATTCTCCAATCATTAGCTCACAAGATGTTATGTAGGGTGTGGTCAGGACCCAGAATCTTTGAATAAATGCTGGATAAAAGCACCTCACTGCTATGAACCCGCCATGACCTTAAAGAATATCGGTGACGTGTGGCTCAGCGGGGTATGCTGCCTGTAAACAGTACGTCATTGGTTCAAATCCCAGGGTCAGCAGGTCAGCATATTGATTTCACAGTTGGAGGTTGTCTTGCTCAGGAGTCCAACTGCTCCGGTTGCCTCGCATAAAAGTGTCATGCTAAATAAATAAAAGCCTCATTAGCTAATGAAATTAAAATATAAATATAACCACTTCTTGTTTAGAGACTGAGTTCTGTTCCAGCAACCAGAGGTACGTTTCTCAAAAGCTCCCACAGCTGGAAATGTTTGCTTAAAATTCTGTCCTCAGCGTTTTTACCAACTATGTTTTTTGTTTTTTACGCGAAATGGTCTCCAAGTGAAATTTACGCTAGCCTAGGAGTGACTGTGCTTATGACTTTACTTCAGCCTTCCATACTCATGTATTGCATCCTTCAAAAAAATGTCAATGTCACTTTGTACATTCTACACTCCAGGGTGCCTTGTTGTGAAGCGCATGGAATTTGGTCATCGACGTGTGCGCATTGGTCGTGATATTTTATTTTTTTTTTAAATCGCCGTTGCATTTGCAATTGCTCGCTAACCGATGTAGTCGCTAAATGAGGGGTGGGTACTTTATAAAGAGGTCCGGACTGAGGAAGCCGTACCTGTACCCTTCACTGACAGGGTGCTGACCGACCTACCAGGCTGCATCTGTCCCTCACCACACCAGCGTAAGCTCCATGCACCTGTTTTCAGATATGAGCATTAGCCAGGTGACCGCTGTCCACGCCTGTGCGACTCCTGTGCTGAACTCCTGCCCCCTCTGCAGGACTGCCATGTCTTCCTGTCACGATAACCCTCCAAGCCCTCCATAGTCCGTCTTCGCCGCCGTCGGTGACTTAATTACACCAACCGGCCCCTGTTAAATCCCACCTCACCCGTGACGGTTCTTAATCAGGTTCCGGACGAACTCATCTCACGCTAAGCTAGGGGACCTCACGAGGAAGGAGGCATATTCCTATAATTGTCCCCATCACGAGCAGACAAGCTGTACTTCATTCCGAGAAGACATTCTAATTACTGAGGTGAAAGTGCACGGAGTGATAGAATTTATGCGGGCGGAGCTAGCAAGTATGTGGCAGACGAGAGCAGGGCTCTTAGGCCGGCGCCTAGCGGCGGGGTGACAGAAGACGACGGGCGTACCTTTGACGAGCTCTGGCCGGTAAGCGCTCCTCATCTGCTCCAGCATGCTGCTGTAGAACGGCAGCGCCAGCTCGGCCGGCATGGCCGAATGGAAGTCCGGCTTGTTGCCCTTTAGGTAGCACTGGAGCGTGAACTGGCTGATGCACAGCACCTCCAGCTCCCGGTCCATGACGCTGCGACTCCAGGCCCGTCCGTTCTCATCTTCGAAGAGCCGTATGTTCAGGATTTTCCGCACCCTGAGCGCAGAGGGAGAAGTGAGAGGGACACCTGACGGGACACTTCCGGCGTGGGAGGGGTAATCCACTCACATGTACTCGACGTCCCTCTGCGTGTCCTCCACCGAGATGCCCAGCAGGACGCAGAGGCCGCGCCCGATGGTGCTGACCTGCTCATCTCCAACTGCAGTGCCAACGACAAACCAGTAAAACCAGTCATGGGACATACTTCTTTCAGCACACCTATTCACCAGAAATAAAGACTGATCCTCACCACAGCTAAGCAAAAATGTAAACATCATGAATTACTTTCTTTGCTACATCTCTTTGTTTTCTTTCCAGTTCCCATTTATGGTGGGGGAGGGATCTTTAGCTAAAATCATGACAAATGGTTAGTACTCAACAAGTAAGTTAATCCTACACACACAGTTGAATAGTATGTTAATAACATATAATACAGTAGTGGATTAAACATATTACTGTAAGTCACCTAAAATTTCAAGCTTAATTACACAAATATGATCCTGCTCTAGCAAAGGGTGCATACCCTCCATCCAGGGTAATTGTACACCACCCAGCCCCAACCCTCTAAAGGAGTCCCCCCGACGTCGCCGAGACTTCCGGCGGTTCGAGTGCGCCCCCTAAAGGCGTATCCGGGCAAAGAACTAAGCCGGTCCGCTCTTAAACCGAAACACAGGCGTCGCAGCCTGGACAACCAGTAACATGACAAATAACGAGGGATCCAATTATATTCTGTTAAAAGTCAACTAAGCAGCTGGCCCATATATATTTCGTTACTGTGCCAACAAACACACACCGACAAGGATACAGAAAGCCAGCTGATAAGAATGTCAATCGCGGAGTTATATTATACGTATATAAAGAGTTAAAAAGGCGTCATGTTTTGTTTCCAGTTTACGTAGTCTGGCCCGGTATTTACTGACACCGGGCAATAAAGTGAAGCGACACTGCCTGGTCTGACACTGACATTTTAAAATTAATGCATGTGAAACAGTTTTAAAAATCCGCCAGTTTAGGCTCTAAACTGCAGGGACCGCAGACTGGAGAGCCGGTATTACGGTAAACCCGGCGAGCACCGGCCCAGCTGCCCATTGTGCAGGACAACACCGCCGGCGCTTAAGCAGTCCCGGAGCTCCCGGCCACGCGCAACGCTAGCGGAGCCGCGCACGTAAAAAAAGGAGTGAAGTGCGTTACCAACCCGTCACGCTCGCTTTCCAAACCCTCTGAATGATCGCTTTCATGATTTGGATATCTAACCTTCCTTCTTACCCACACGACAGCAGGCTACAGATTACGTTTCCGCCCAACACAGCTTTCTTGGCCAAGGCGCTCTGCGGGGAGCTGGAATAGACACTCCCCCGACTCCTGCGCAGGCCCGCGGCGCGCCGCCATGACGGGGGTGCAGGCTGATTGCATGCCGCGTGCATATACACCACCTATTTAGTGCGATATACATACCGTACGGCAGGTTTGCCAACTTTCCTCAACTGGTTGGAGCAAGTTTGCACACATATTCATATATATGTAACAGTTATAGTATGTAGGGTTGGCAAACTACCCCAACGCTTTTGATGTAGGTAATTTTAGGTTTATAATGGAAAAATATAGATTTGCTGTACGTTTTTGCGTAAACGTTGAGTCTGAACGCCGGTGTTCTGACGAGTTGAGCTACCTATCGCGACGTACTATCGAGCCTTTTTGCGCATGTGCAGTTCCACCGTTTGGGGGTTAGGTTTAGGGGTTTTTGGGGGGTTATGGTTAGGGCTATGGATTAGCACTACGGCAGCCTAACTAAAGTAGCTCAACTCGACAGAACAGTAATGGCAAGATGAACATATCTGATCTCATCCCCAGCGACCCAGACAATCAGTAGCAACTGGAAGACTGACATCATAGTTACCGCGTGTGTCATATTAATCATTTTTCTTTTTTTGTCCTTGTATTTTTCTATAATTTAGTCATATTTAGCAAATAATACATTATTTCCTGGTCACAAAGCGGTTATTGTCCTCTTGGAGACTAGTCTACACACACAGCCACCTGTACTGCACACTATAGTTTAGAGGCAGGCTATATATAAAATATAGGTGAACCTGGACAACGTGGTGATTCAGGGGTCATGCTGACACCTCATCCTTCCAGAGTTAGCTCAGGTCAGTTTGGAGCTGTGTACAGTGTGTAGGCTCCCCATGTCACGTATTTGTCATCAACGTACACATACATTTATACTAATTATTCTTTGAATGTACGTGAGTCGCAAGCTAACTATACACTTCGCTCATTCTCTTCTAGTTCGTAACATTTAAGATTGTTTAAGCATTTAACAAGAACAGATTGCTAACTCTTGAACGCCGATCAGTAACAACACACAACTATTTATGCAAGTATCTAACTATTACTAGAACTATTACTTTATGACAAAATCCCACGTACTCATCTGTACTTTGCATATCCATTTCTACCAACATATTCATATTTTATAGGAAGTTGAGAACGTCACCCGTTAGTTCTAGGTCACGTTCACATGCGGCATGTATTTTTGTAACTTAGGGCGATTGATTAAAAATAACCAAATCCTCTTCATCCTTGTGTGCCATTTTGTATTAGAATGAATGTAGCTTTCTGTTGTCTTTACAGTATTAGACGTTGGTAAAATGCATGTAAACACGCAGGAACTGTTTTACAAGAAGTGAATATAAGGATATCAAAGAATGATTCACACAAAGTAGCCTAAAGAAATGTACATTATTTGAGAGGTCACCTAAAAACCAAATATCTAGTGAAAAGAATCATAAACATAGCTCATAACAAACGAAATTATATATTTATATACAATTATATATTTATTTATATTAGAATTTAGTGATCAGTGTTGACACACCACAGTGCGCAACAACAAAATGTGTCCTCTGCATTTAACCCATATGTGACATCGTGACATAGCAGGGGGCAGCTAATTCAGCGCCC
>JAABNX020000122.1:1177011-1187567 GCA_015163995.2 Mormyrus lacerda | reverse complement strand
CAGTGCTTGGGGACGGTACCTTGCTCAGGGTACCTCAGTGGTGACTTGCTGGTGGGGGATTTGAACCTGCAATCTTTTGATTGTGGCCTCGTACCTACAGCAATGTGGGTGTGGCTGCCCCCTTGTGTGTGTATGTCTTCCATGTGGGTTTCCTCCCAACAGCTGTACATTTGCATCCCTACATGAATTAGAGTTTTCAAAGTTCCCTTAGGTTGCATTAAGTGTATGTCCTGGGATAAATAGATATTCTGTCCAGGGTGTGCACTGCTTTGTGCCCTCTGCTTTCAGTAATAGACTCCAAGCTGGCTGCTACCCTGCTATATGACATGTGGTTCACAAGGACGGGACCCTGTACCCATCAATGGAAGGTCATCGGCTGGAATCCTGTGGTTAACAAAATGATTTCACCATTGGGCTCTTGGTCAGGCTCCTTAATCCCCAGTTGCTGCAGGAACTGTCTGACCCTGATTTTTGAAAAATGTATGTCACTTTGAATAAGTGTCCCATAGATATAAAATACAAAAAATACATGGTTTTTGTAGACCACTCACATAAAACAAGTCATGCACAAGTTCAGGTTTAAAGTTTCTCTTTGTATTACTTCAGTTGTTAAAAGGATTATGAACACCTTTATATTCTTAAACTACAGACTGTTCTCGTAAAAAAAAAAAAAAACATTTTCGAGTATAGAACCTTCTTGAACTGAAAGAACAATTCAATTTAGACCTCAAACCCATCTTTGTACGTGCCCAACCTGCAGTGTCTGATGATGTAGACAACCTAAGCCGCAAAGCATAAATGTGTCACGTTCCACGGTGGCGGCTGAACCTTCAGCACGTACTCTGTCCGTGATCTCCAAGTAGTAGCCTATGGTGTCCGTGTAGGGAATCTGGATATCTTAAAACTCAAATACGAGCGAAGTCACTTTTCATTTGTTTGGCTTTCTGGTGAATTTGTTTCACTTCCAGCGAAAGATTTAAGAAAACGGATAGCTCTTGTAGAGTAAGGAATAAAATTTTCCCTGTAAACAATAGTGCTTCTAACAACTGGTTCTTTTGTTTTCTTGTCCTCTTTATCAGGGTCATATTCTTTTGCATAATCCTTCAGTTCCTCCTCACGCGCAGCGAATTCTGAAAATGCAACACATGTTAACACATTAGACAATGCATCACAGCACACAAAATGGTACATGAGCATATGTAAATTAAAGTCAGAGTGGAATCTGGTGCAAGAGGAAGTCAGACTAAGCCGTAACGAAACATCAACATAAAACTTATGAGACAGTACAATCCCAAAATTTAACTAGCGAAAAACTGATAATTACCATTGGTGTTTTGTGGCTCGTCCTTTTTACGTGGCCATACATACATATGGTAATACGCGTAAGTGCCAAACATGGTCCAAATGCCCACGGCGTACAGCAGCGACACGCGAGCGTTCCACCTCGTCAGATCTTGCGGCTTCATATTACTTAATGTATCACAGATGCTACTACAGCACCACTATTTGAATAGTCACTTAAATTGAAGCAGTTGAAATCAAGGGCGTAATGACCGACATCATTCCACTTTATTGATGGACGCTGCCATCTTGAATGTAATGACGATCATTCTCATTGGTCAGCCGGAACAGCTTTGCGGATCACATGGGCTTACGACAGGGCGTACGTCGAAACTGACACATCGCACAAAATGTTGGCGTGAGAATGAAATTGGGAGATCCTTGAGAGAATAATAATAATAATTATAATAAACAATAATGAATAAAATAACTTATATGTTAGCCGTCGGAAGTCAGGGAGGACATGTTATTTACGTATCGAAACACGAAAAATATTCTGGAAAAAAAACCTGAAGTCACGTTGCAGTTAATTGCCCCACGAAGCTACACTACGAGCGTAATACTATGATCATTAAAAATGATACCGTTTCAGTTGCTAAAAACCCCTCCTTGACTGAACTGTTCACATCCAGGCCGGCAACGACCCCACGAGTTAGATCGAGATACACCTACTGATAAAGCATAGTAAACATTTTAAAATCTTATCTTAAACCAGTAGTGTTCTTGAGGGTAATGCAGCTAAAATGAAAAAGGAAAAAAAAAAAATGGAAATGCAAAAACCAGCAACACAGTAGTTGAATGACCGTCTTGGGGCAGCTGATGGCTTGATGGTTAAGGAAGTGCACTTGTAATCGAAAGACTGTAGGTTCGAATCCCCCACCAGCAAGTCACCACTGAGGTACCCTGAGCAAGGAACTGTCCCCAAGCACTGCTCCCCGGGTGCTGAATTAGTTGCCCCCTGCTATGTCACAAAAGTCACATATGGGCTAAATGCAGAGGACACATTTCGTTGTTGTGCGCTGTCTGTTAACAATGACCACTGATCTTCTAATTAGTCACACCACCAAGGTGGGAGTTTCAGCTTTTCATGTTGAATCATAAATACCCCAGAGACATTACCTTCTGGTAGACAGAGACTGTGCTGGAGTGCTCTGACCTGCGCCACCCACCAGCACACCTACTCATACAGTGACGGACACAACATGAGTACGTATTTCTGTTTCAATGAGTATATTAACACAAAACAATGAGTTGTGCTCTTATTCTGAAGGCTTGTTTGACCTCCGGTTAGTTTATTTTTTTGGCATCTCGGCAGCTAGCGGATCTACCCCTCTCTGTTAGTTTCTACTAATAAAAGGTTTCAGCCCTTTCACGGGCTAAGCAACTACCTCCTATTTGGATTGTAGATCAGGTATAAGCATTTTGTCATAATTAAAAGTGAACATAAAGGCGCCGTCAATTACTATACATTTTAATCCATAGCATTATTTAAATAGGACATTTATCAAGGTAGAATACGAGAGATCATAACTTTTATAGTTAACACAAAAACCAAAGTATCAAACATACAGTAATTTCAAACAGTTTTTTGAAAGACATGACAACACTGGTATTTCTACATTTAAATCATTTCCTTCTCTGCTTTCATAAAATACCATCGAGAAATGACAATCACAGCTTCCTTCCACATACAGTTTTAGCACAACATTAAAATGCCAAGTCAACTGCTCAAAATCTGTTTGAACAAAGTTAGGAAATTAGATATCTAAAGGCTATAGTGGAATGTTAAAAGCATAGTCCTTTAAAAGAATCATTCCCACAAGTCATATTGAGACAACTTGTTTTTACAGCAGAGGTCATAGGTCTCGTCAACACTGTAAAGCATTTAGGATTTGAAATGTCAATGAGTCCAAGGGAGTGGAAGACGGCTCCTCCTGTTCAGAAATCCTTCCATCTGGTATTACGCCGCACTGGACACGGCCAGCTTCTTCAGGTGATCCATGAACACTTGAAGGCTGACGTCATCCGTGAGAATGGGTGCTCCAGATTCCTGCCAACGAGAAGAACGTCAGGTATCTGGGTAGACTACCAGACAAGCAGGGGTGAAGAGGGGTGGAGAGACATGAAGTAGCACAAGCTGAAAGCTGACTGGCCCAGGAGTGCACCCTCCTATCACTCACTAATTCAAAACATAGTTGGCCAATAAGGTTTGCCCCTCTATGAATTATGCTCCGCCCACCTTAAAAAAAAAAAAAATCCCAGAAGTTCTTTGACAACCATCTGTAAAGCCAAGGAGAGCAACACACGATCAACTGACCTGGCCCCAGGCGTAAAGGTTGTTGTGAGTCTGGGATGGGTTGACCTTTGACAGCAGGAACCGGGCCTGAGATCCACCGTGCTCAGTGTCGATGTAACGGGGCATGGGGAACCGCGTCTGCAAGATCTCCTGGGCATCATCTAGGGGAGCGTGCAGCAGCTGCTTGAAGTTCTCATACTCGGGCATGTCCTGGTACCCTGCTTTGCGCCACTGGGCGATGGTCTGAATGGAGGACATCACGTTACCGGTAAGCGCCAGGAAGGACTGCAGAGATCCATTACCTCATAACACGTCAAGGCAACCAAACGACGTCGGTGTGCGTGTGGTACTGAATAGTACCTCGCCATGGTAGATGACAAGCTGAAAGAAGGTATCCATCAGCAGAATACGGTCCGCCAGGATACTGCTGCTGTCCAGGAGCACCGGCTGTGACACAAGAAACAAACATCAAGCCATGTTGCCGGGGTGACACTCCTGGAGTTTGGTATCCAACCAGCAATGGAATAATCAAAACCCGAAGCAGAAAGTTCACCTCGGGAGGTCCGTAGAAGGAGTATGAATAGAGGATCGGCTGGATCATGATCAGTGACTGCGTCAGGTCCTGCCTCATGAAATGGTGCCTGTAGTATGACGATTCATCAGGGCTGTTGTTGAACACCTGGAGGAACGGTGACCTCCGCAAATGAAACATGAACTGGAAGACAGAGTGGCAGAGGGGATGTGTCAGATGCTGAATTGATCAATTCTGAAAACACGAACCTTAATGATCATTTGACCCTAAGGCATCTGTGAACAGCTGGTACCTGTGGGTACAGGGAGAGGGACTCTGTAAGCCGGAAGGAGTTGGGGTCATCCTTGTTGAACTGCCCGAATTTCTGGCACTGTTTAAAAAGAAAATTTTGGACAGATGTTTTCATGCTGGCTGATGTTTTAGTCCAAGGAGGTGTGGTTTAAACTCTGCTGCCCCCCCGCTAGATGGCTGAGTCCTAGTGTCAGCTGTGACTGCAGGATGCCCAAGAGTGCTCACCAGCCGAATGAGCTGCCTGTCCAGCCAGCGTAGCACGTCTGGCCCTTCCTCAGACTCTGCACGGAACACACCCAGCCGGGCCATCAGCACCGCTGATGCCTCCTGGTCGAACGACGCCTCGATGTGCTGAATTTGTGACTGTGCATCTGCCCAGCTGGAAGCACACAAACAGGTGAAATGTCAGTTCAATACAAGAGACACCAAATCAGGGTTGCAATGGGGTGGAAAATTTCCATAAACTTCAGAAACTTTCCATTCCATGGAAAGTTAAACTGGAAACTTTCCATGTGAATTAATGGGAACTTTCAAAGAATTTCACAGACCTAGTTAAATAGGGCACAAAAATGTTTGAAAAGAGCTTAAAGAGATTTAGCAAGCTCTAGTTAATGGAGATCTAGAAACAAACTCATGACGTGTGGCTTCTGAGATACTCACTTCCTGGCGATAGTGGTGACACGGATCCTCCTCTGCGTGTTGGAGTGCTGGTACTGTGTGACGAACTGAATTGCTCCTCTACCCCCCTGAGGAATCGGCGCGTTGTGCTGAAACGGGGAGTGAAGAGTGAGGTGCTGCATTCTGAAGTGCCTGAAGCCAGCCAGAGTACATAAGGAGCCGCTGCCCCTACCTGATTCACAACCTCAAAGTAGAGAGCCAGAGTGGTGGAGGGATTCATACCACAGATCTTCCACTGGCTGGTGCCACCGATGCCCATTTCCTGCAAAATAGGGACCAAGTCACCATCCGGACGCCTATACCAACTACCAGTCCATAGTAGCTGTATTTTGACGGTCTACAGGTCAAGAACAAAAAAGGATAATAGAAAACTTACATTCTCCGACACGCAAGGACCCTTGTTGTTCAGTGAGACACAGGGACCGATGGTTCCAGATACTTTCAGCTCCCTTGAAGTCTGGGAAGAAGAAACACACGCAGCTTTGAAATGGAAAGAATTGAACCGCATGGCAGTCCATGGCAAAGGGAACAAAAAAATCACTGTAGAGACTGACGAGACTAGCGCTGCCCCTACCTTCACTTCCATGGTGGCTCCGAAGGCCATGCGGAACTCGTTGTTGAAATCCTTACTGAAGACTCGTTGGAAGGTCTGCTTGAAAAGCGAGGTGTTGAAGGAGTCGCCCATTACAATGTGCCCCCTAAGACAGAGGACAGAAAGAGTGAGAATGTCAGACTAAGTGACATTAAGTCAGTTGTCTAAATTAACCAAAATCAAATGCCAACCCAGATACAAGCATTGGGCACCTGGAACTAGGAAATTGCAAAGGGGGAGGGGGGGAACTCACCCAGTGAGATTGGAACAACACTTCATTTCTAGAAGGCCTGTCTGGTCGAGGGAGCAGGCATAGATATCGATGCAGTGTCCATTCACGGCCGCACGGTTTGCTAGGGCTTCGTAGTACTGTGGATCACAAGCAGAGCGTCACACGTGAGCATGAACGCACCCTATCTGAAGAACACAAGATGGTTCTCCACTCAAGAACATGTGCGCGTTATCAGAGCCAAGAGCACCGTAACAAACCTTGGTGGCCTTTTTCAGGTGGCGGGCGTTGTCCTTTTGGATGTCGTGCCAGGAGCGGATGGGGGTTTTCAGCTCGTCCCCCACTACCATCCCAGGGCCCTGTGTTGGGGGGCCCCCTGTGAAGAGCATGACACGTGCCCCTGTGTTGGGGAATGTGCCCTGGAGATGGGAACAAAACTGTGGTCAATGGGGTGATTATACAACTTATTTCCTGGCATAGAATCACATCATTGTATCTTGAACTTTCCAAAATATCACAGTAAGAGTGTTATTAGTATACATTCGGCTGTATTAACGCCAAGAAAGTGTGATCATTACAAAATGGGTGCAAAACCGACCAACAAACTATAGCGTAAATAGATCCCAAGATTGAACTTGCTGTTCATCTCAGTAAGTGCCAAGTGATGTAACAGATGTTGGCGTACCTCCAGCAGTCCCACGGCAATAGACAGAGCAATGCCTGTGGATCGCAGCGGTCTCTTGCCCTGAGCCACAGGCCAGGGGTCCCTCTGCAGCTCCCCGAGAAGGTCCGTCAGGTTCATGTCCACCTTCTGCACAGGCTGAAGGAATCTGCGCAAGAGAAGGTGCGGAAAAACAAATCCATAAGAACCAAAAATTGCACCTAGTGCTTGAGAAAGTGGGAGCGCTTGGTCTGAACAGAGCTGCAGACCTGTACTCACTGAAACTGTACATCTAATCCCCAAATAATTCAACTGAAGGCAGATGGTAAAAAAATATGCCCCACATCATACCTGCAGCCGGTATGTGCATCCTGAGGTGCAACTGGATGGCCCTGCGGTCCTGCTACTGTCGGTTTGATCAGACCCAGCATTTCCTGCCAGAAAAACAAAAATCAGGCATGAAAATTAGCAATGGATAACTGCCTCTGGAAACTATATACTATGGAACACAGTAATTGACCTAACTATCAGTCGTTTTAAAATTTAACCCAGTTGTCCCTCACAACCATAGCGTGTTTTATTATAATTAGATCAGATCTAGCTATATCTAGTGAAGGACTAGTACCTGCCTCATCTGGATCATACAAATCTGTAGTGTGAATTTCCCCCAAGTCACATCAGTACATCAAAAAGGTTTAGGTTTTTTTTTTTTTTTTTTTTTTTTTAAGCTTTGCACCAAAGAAAATCTGCACACTTCCAAAGCAAAACTGCTAACCTGGATCTGCTTGGCGGAAAGGTCCTTTGTGCCCCTGAAGACGTAGCTCTTGGAAATGCCCTCGCAGCTGAGCTCGTGCACCTGCACCATGCGGCCAAAGGTGATGAGGCCCACTAGGGCGTTGGGGGGCAGCAGGCTGAGGGACATCTGCAGTGACTCCTTCAGCGCCTGCAGGTCCTCTTCTTCCAGACAAATATCCACAACATACAGGAAGATCAAGGGGGTCGGAGGCCCTCGCTGCGAGAACCGGAAAAGCGAGTGGCATTTACAATCACTTCAAGTGAAAGGAACCTTCATGATCAACATAAGGACGATGCAGACAATCTACTGGCCTTTACCATGACTTTAATTAGCAAGTGGAACAATTAATAGTACGCCAACCACCAATATGTTACAGGACTACCTTAACGGCATACTCAAAAGGCACATGCATATTCACCTGTACTATGTACTCAATTGTCGAGAACTGTGGCATCAGTTCTGCAGGCTGATTCACATCCGAGATGCCTGCATACGTGGGTGGAAACTGAAAGATGAAATCAAAGGTGCTGGTAAGACCCCAGTGCATCGTGGGTACTAGTTACAGATCATGAGCTGCAGAAATACCTACCGGGTTTCTCTGGAAGCAGAAGTTGCATGCCCAGATCTTAGCCCTGAAGTCAACTTGACTACAAATGAGACAAAAACTAAAGGTCAAGACCAAAAAAACAGGACTGTTGGGTAAGAACATCCATTATAGCCAAGCAAAACTGTTTTTATTACAGACAAGCATTCTGGAAATTTGGCGATGACAAAAAACCCCCACCAAGAAAAGCGCAAGATGGATGAAGAAATATGCAAGAGCGCAGTTCCTACCAGAGAGGGTTGAGGACAGCCCTGCAGGTGGCACGGCCGCAAAGGACAGGCTCGTACTGGACGGGAGGCAGGTCTAGGCGCTCCTTCAAAGGGGTAAAGAGGCACGACACTGGAACCACCAGCCTGGTGGCCTCCAGTCGACTGGAAGGCCATAGGTTCCAGCTGAAGCGAACTCCATCCCGGTCCTCGTTCTGCTGGATGAACTCTTGATATGTTGCCATGAAAAGATTCACCGGTCACACCTATGAAAGAGAATGGAAAATTGCAGAAGGTTAAACATCACGAGGAAACAAACTCTGGATAAAAACACAACTCATATACCTATCACATTAGTAAAATCAACTAACAGCACTTGATTACTGTAGACTTGCTTGGACAACCTGGCTCTCTCAACTAGGTGATGCAGAGGTGAAGGAGAATATTCCACTGCAGCCCATCTGAAGAGTTTTAAGTAATATAAGGCAAAGCAGACTACGTCAAACGAACCGGTCCTGCTAGTTTTAATGAATATTTTTAGGTGAAGTGCGCAAACACAAAGTTACACCCTTGCCACGACTTCAAACGTAGGCAAATATTTGCTATGTCAAGCAGCCAACCATGGTGATTCACTGTCTTCAGAAATGCTATTCATGCGCAATTCACTCTACATTAGTAAGGACAGTGCCACTCCTCTGACAGCGAACTGTGCATTTCAGGCGCCCCAGTCAGCAAGTCTCAGTTTGAGACCTGAATCA
Organism: Mormyrus lacerda; assembly: GCA_015163995.2. Taxonomy (NCBI): domain Eukaryota; kingdom Metazoa; phylum Chordata; class Actinopteri; order Osteoglossiformes; family Mormyridae; genus Mormyrus; species Mormyrus lacerda. The sequence goes on along the minus strand of JAABNX020000122.1, from coordinate 1,178,583 downwards.
CCTCGTGCAGACGAAGCATAGCTGGATAACTGAAATAATGACGGCCCAATTGGCTAAAGAAAAGGTTAGGTTTCCTGAGATCAGATTACACCGACTGCCAACAGGTAAATATGTATAACACAAGGGAGGGGAAAATCACCCCCCAAAAAGTCAATTTCTTATTTCCCTAATCCCACTTTTCTGTACCTGTAATCGGCGATCACGATCTCAATAGGTGATTAAATGACAGCAAATGCAAGAACGAGATACAGTGAAACTGGCAGCTGCAGTTTCACTGTGGGAAAAAAAATCACTTTGCTAAGAAGCATCAGTCACCGCTTCACAATCGAATTAGATACGTTTAACCATGTCTGATTAACGTTTAAACTTACAACACAGGATACACTCCAAGTTAACCAACTGTTTTATGAACGCCGACGAACAGAAAGCTTTTCGACTACAGCCAGAGCTTCACCAGGATGTCCAACGTCTACCCACGGAAAACCATGGCGGCCTACTACTGAGTGTTACGCAAAACCAGCCACCTACCTTGTACGCTTCAGTCGGATGTAAATAAAGACGAATCAGAAATAAAAGTTCCGCGAACCCTACGAAAGACTGTGTGCTACCAAAAAAACAACAGAAAAGTGCTAAAGACGATCCTAGGAGGCCACCCAAGGAAAGCAGACTTTTAGGGACGCGCCGGTTCCTCTACTCAGCGGCGATGACGTGTGTCGACTCATTTGGCAGTTTTCTATTGGCTGGCGGCCGTCCGACGTCACCGGAAGCGAGGGATTGCCAGATTTCCGAAGGGGCGCGTGAGCAGAAGGGTAGAGGACAGAAATGCAAGGAATGTTAAGATGAAAGAAGGGACGAAAGTAAGAGATGGAAAGCTCTGGCAGCGAGGCAATACTGACGGGGTGACGCGTCACGTCTTCATAGTTTACATTTCTATTTCTTCTTGACGTTGACGTTACTGGCAAAAAAGTAAACAGAGACATAGACTTCAACGTCAAAGATATATGCGTAGCATTCTAAACTGCTTTATGGCTGTGGACGAGTGCGCGGACTTGCAACTTTGTTGACAACCGACGATCTCGGAAAATATTTAATGCTATCGATATTTATTATGTAGAATATAGTTTGCAACGCATATTTTAATGGTTATCACCTTATAAATTATTACTATAAAATGGCTTCAACTCACACCCACATACAATACTGAGCAAGTTTTTTATGGACATTGAATACACACTTAAAATATGTCAACAGTGAAAGTGCTGCATACATTGATTTGCAACGATTGGTTATTTAGTGAAAAATCCGCGTTGAACAGCCAAGCTGCATTTAAACTTCTCGTTCACTTGTGAAATTTCTGTACATCTATAACGACTACATTTCGCTTCTGCTGCTCTCCATTCTCAGTGATGAATCTCGTGTTTTTAAACCCAGCTGATGCATTTTCTTTTGTATATTAGTTTTACAAGTAGCAGGTTTGACCAAGTGACCACACTCCCCATGCAATATATTTGCTCCTTAGACTTGCAGCTATCATCTTTCACTGTTGACCAGTGGCTTCATATAGCTAGAACA
>JAABNX020000122.1:1145095-1161259 GCA_015163995.2 Mormyrus lacerda | reverse complement strand
CCCCCCCCCCCCCCCGGCTGGTAAATTGTGTCGATCTGGAATATATTTTGTTGATGGGGGGTTAAATTTTAAGGTTAGATCATGGCAGGGTGGGCGGGGATTCACTGACCGTTAAGCTGAAGCTAACTTAAAGGGTTCAGACTTGTACTTTTAGTTGCCTGATCGGTCATTTAAATTAATTTTGGTGGTTCATACTCATTATTTTACTACATGTGACCGACCCTTTCTAAAGTTTAATTTGAAATTTAAATTCTGCTTTTTCAGAATTTAAATTACTGTTTTTTTTTTTATCTTGGTAGAATATATAAAGCCACCTCTGTCAGATTCATAATGTACGATGTCTACTTTAATTCCGATGAAGAATGGGAGGTACGCGGTCGTAGCGCGGTAAAAGGCCAGTGAGCAAATGCATTAGGCGTGTAACTGGTGAAGTGGCAGGATCTCTGTGGATGGGTTCGCAGAGAGGATCTACTGAGCCAGGGACGCAGGGAGCCGCAACGCTTTCTTCGTGCTGGAATGAGAGGTCGAAGAATTCCTCACGCCTCCTTCTCAGCTCCAGCTACCGAGTTTCCTGTGGTTATTTTTAACCCGTTTGTCAGATGGAGATGCGATTTCAGCCTCCTCAAAGCGTGGCCATGGGACCGAAAGGACACGGCAAAGGGGAAGCTTGGCGTAGAGCATGAGCGTGGCGCCAACTGGATCAGGGTCCCATCTTTGGGGACGAAGGAGTCATATGGACCCGGTTTGTGTGTGTGACCCACAGATATGCAGATCAATCCCATTAACTTACTTTGAACTGGGTCTTAACCGTGTTTCTTTCTCATTATAAACCAAAGAACGATAAAAGTGAAGTAATCCTCAGTCCTCTACTGTTTTGAGTCGATCTATCACATGCCCATATAGAGTTTTCATAATTTCTCCTGAATTAGATTTTTCTATGCTTAACCTCAGGTAGACACTGGACATTAGGATGGTTTTGGTGTAACGGGAATAAAGTCAGTATTTTGCAAAAATATGTGAAGTAGATAAGTAAAAGTGATACTCGCAGTGAGGACTGCACTGCCGCATGAGGTCATGCTAATGTGCTGCATTCTGTAACCGGTCATGTCTTTAGCTGCAGTCCTATTGCATATTTGTATTGTTTATTTGATATTTGCCACAGTTTAGGGCAATGAAGTACACTTCACAGAAATCATAATTCTCGTAAATAAGCGACTTCAGGTTGATTTGAACATCAAATTTGCAGTACCCAGGAAGTGCTGTAAGTGCAGTGGTTTGAGGATGGCTGCAGTCACTTCTGCGAGAGCAGATGTACATACATGCTGAGCGCATTAGCACACTGTGCCGTTCCTGGCTAAATTACAATTCTGGTTGCAGGTTTGTGAGTTGTAGATGAAAAACATGCGTATGGGTCTTTGAAAGGCACCGTTGTGTAGGCCTGCTGTGGAGGCCCGCTGTCTACGGACGATTCTGCGGCCTCCCGCCTCTCTGTAGGCCCTCTTTTTGGTCGCTTCCACACTTTTGTCCTGCATCTGTCCCTCGTAATGGAGGTGCCAATTTCTGTCCCATGGACTAGGATAAATGGAACAAAAGCTGTAAAGAGGAGCTCAGAAAATGGCAATAAAACTTCTAATTGTTTTTTATTTTGCCCTGGGGATCACAGGTCACTGGGGTCCTCATTCCAAAGATATTTGGAGAAAAACTAATCAGTTTTGGATTTGGTGCTGCATGCTGGGACTGAGGTCTGTCCAGATGCCTGTAGGAAGTTCTCCTTTAGGTCTTTGTTATGTGTTTATGTATTATTTATGTGTTTATTATTACAAAGCAGCGCTTATTAGTTGGGGCCAAAGCCTTTCCTACTGTTGCCTTTAGGTCTGGAGTGAAGAAAATAACAGACCTGTGCGTTTTCTTTAGGTGAAAAATCCGACTCACAGCTTTCTTTCCCCTCCTTTGATGCATATATATTTGCAGACTGACACGATTTTTTTAGAAGAAGAATGTTAATTTTGCGTAAATAGTATGATGTTATTTCCCAAAACACCCGCAGACTGCTGACCACTGTTCAGGGGGTGGGAATAAAGCTGCGGGATTTTCCTCTCAGTCTAACACCAGTGACAATCTATTTATAACAAGTTCATGCGTTCAGCATAAATGACATGCGTGAGGCTTACAGTGGGGGCCAAGAAGAGAATCCCCCCCTCCCACCACACTTCGCTCTGCCATCCTGACATTTGTACGATGGCTTGAAATGCAGACCGCTCCACTGTAAGCCACATGTAATGCCAGCTTGTGGTCTACATTCCTTAGTTGGGGGGTGAGGGAGAGGTTGCCATTTCAGGAGACCCAGGAGGGATGATCGAACCTCAGGCCCTCGACACCGCCTCGCAATATTCCTCATCCCTCTACATCTGCGCTCGCTGTGGGTCATGGTTAGCAGCTGCAGTGTTTACCATGCATATGTGTGGAGCTCCCTGAGGTTTGAGGCCCCCTGTTGGCCACAAACAGTCATTACACTGCGGGGGAGGAGCAAGTGAGTTTTTGATTGGGGCCCCAGAAAAAACAAATATGCCCCTGGCAGTTTGCCAGCTGTGTGACGGCAGCACCTCCGCTCTTGGGGTGCCTCTACCTATTAGGCAGGGTGGAGACACCGGCTGGGCAGGTTGTCACACGGCAGCAAGCCAGGTGTGGCGACCTGCAGCTCGTTGACATGTGTTAGGCGTGCCCCCATCCTGTGTTTAGAGACATAGCTTAAAGCAAACCCCGCTGAATGTGTAAATAAGCTGGAAATATGTATGGTCAGACTCTGAGACACGGGACTCTGCCTGCGCTGTGAGCAGGAACATTTCGACAGGCTAGTTAAATTGTCTTCCCTGGCCATTAACGTCCATCACCGTGAGGGATCTCGCCCAAGAGTGACATTCACTTCCTATCCGCACAGGATGTGTCTGCCGCTCTTCCTGTCTGGACAGGAAGTGTGTGTCGCTCTAGGGTTATTCCTCCAGTAAGATCACCTGTCTCTTTGAGATGGATGGAGGGGCACCTTGGCTGCTATTATCACTTGTATCCTTGCCAGGATGTGAGCTTGTGTGAAGGCGGAGAGGCACAGGCGAAGGTTTGGCTGCAGGGCGCTTTGGCTGGAGTAATGGCCTGTAGACCCCGCCTGTGTGGGGCTGATGGTCGCGCTGCCATCAGAGAACCTGTAGCATGGAAATCCCCATGAGATCAGAGTCTGCTAATCAAAGCGTAACCACACGGCCTGTTATGGCCTTTCAGCTCTGTACATGGTGTTTAAAGGTCACTTTGATGGTGCGGGAATAAACATGTGGAATACATCACTCATAAAAGTCAAGGCGGACAGTAGCAATCTCAGTGTAGCCCTCTGCTGTGGCTTGCATGTTCTTCTGGCTGTAGCCGTGTGGTTTCTGCTCCTTTTATGGTGCCGTTGGTTTCCTTGTATATGTTCCCTGGCAGGACAGCAACAGGAAAAACACACTGTGTAGTAAGTGCCAGCTCCTATCGTATCTTGGCGTTATCTTTTTAATCAGATTAATAATTGATGATGTAGACTTAAGATGATCTTAGCTGCATTGATTTCAATGACTAAAGCTTTGGAAAGTATATGAATAAACAGGGACAAAACGTAACACATTGTGAAGTCTGTGTTTTTCCTTATTACAAACTGAGATCGTCTGCATTGTGCCATTTTCAGTTTTTGCAGTTCATTATAATAATCAGCGATAAAGCCAGTTAATGAGGTTCACATCATTCATCTTTAATTTTAATGCATGTAATGATTCAGAGCAAAAGCATATCATACCACTTTGATTTTCACTATTATCGACGGTGTGAAAGGGTGACAGAGGTATTGTGACGAGGCACAGTGAATCAGGTGTGTATACAAAGGTGGAACCACAGGGGCAATAGTTCCAGCTGAAAGCTGATTGGCCCATGGAGTGCCCTGTCAGTGCCCTGTCACTCACTGATACAAAACATATCACTGGCTAATGATAAGGTTGACCCCATCAGTATGAATCATGGCACCCCACTTATGCTCCTAGAATTGCTCCTGCAGTGGGTGGATTGTAGGGTGTTCGTCGTTGGGTGTAATTATATGGTAGGTGTTTGGTCATTCATAGATTTCTGGTAATTGTTAATATATATTAGCTATAATCTATGTAACTACTGTATAATGAACAAAATTAACACTTACTTACTTAGTAAGAAACTCACAGATAACTAATGTACTTCCATTTTTACAATTAACATACAGTACTTAGCAGAAGTTTTTATGTACAGCAACATACATTTTTGTTGTTCCTTGGAGCAATTGGGATAAGGACCTTGTTCGGAAGCCCAGTGGTGAGATTTCTCTACCAACACTGGGATTTGACCCAGCGACCTTCTGAGCAGAAGCAGAGAGTCCTAACCTGCCGCACCACACTCCGCCCCCATATCAGTTAAGAGCTCCATCAGGTGTCCGTCTGGGTAACGGGAAGGAATCTGAACCAGGTGCAATGCCGTCACCTTTTCTGGAATGCAATTTACACCCCGCAAGAAGGACTGAGAAGCACAGCATGGATGGAGAAGCTCTGACTGACCAAGGCACTGCAGACCAGACACCCCCCATAAAAACGCCCTAGAGACACAGATACCTGCCCCGATGCACATCGTAGCTTTTTTTAATTACAAAATAATCTTTTTATTTCTCTGCACTGTCTTAATGAACATGCAAGCTTGCAGTTTTACCCAAGTCATCACCCACAGTAACACACGCGCACAGGCTTGTAATAATTTCTTTGAGGGGACTCTCCATTCATTTCTATGGGAAAAATTCTAATCCCTACATGACAACCTTAACCCCTACCCAGCCCTAACCTTAATCATAAGTAACCAAACAAAATATTTGGCATTTTTACGTTTTTTATTGCATTCACAGATCTTTGCAGGGACATTAAAAATGGTCCCCATAATGGCAAAATAACAGGTTTTTATCGCATTGTGGGGACAGAATGTGTTGTATATCTTGACCCCCCCCCCCACCACACAAACATTTAAAATAAACTATATTCTGAGGTTTCATGGAGATGGGGGGTATTTGATTAAAGAAAATATCATCGATTTTTTTACTTGTATATTAAAATTGGCCCTGGATTCAGATGCCTCGCCCATTCCATAATGATACTAATGTATTTTATTTTAAGCTTCCGTGAGATCACTCCCTTTCCCTTAAGTATCCAGACAATGCAATCACATATAAAGAGGCATGTTTATATTTCCCCAGACTTAAGCCGCCTAGTACTGTTACTGTATACTTGAGTCTGTGTGTGGGAGAGTGAGAGAGAGAGAGAAGAAGAAGAAGAAGAAGAAGAAGACGAAGAGGAGGAGGAAGATGAAGAAGCCTGTCCAAGCTGGCACTAAGGGAAGGCAGCTTTCAAAAGAATATTAACTCTGTCACACTCCTGTGTATTGGTGCTTGTGTCAAATTGACAGATACTAGTTGAGAATATGACAAAAGGTGATGTCTATCAGGCAGATAACAAGAATGGAAAAAATGATGATGAAGTCAGTATGAAAGGGCTCTGAAGACAGAAGTACGGTACATGTCATTGATGTTGGTCAACCATTGATAGAAACATGCAAGGCAGAATGTTGCCATGGTGACTGAAGACGACTCTGGGTCCTAACTGTCTCATCGCAAATGTAGCCTTGGGATGCTCCTTGGGATATTTTAAATGCATGTCATCAAATGTCTATAGCTTCTGATTAAGAATGTCTTTTCAGTTAGACATAAATGGTGATTGTACTGTCTATTACGGCATTACTTAGCCGACTTGTAATCAATGAAGTAACCAGTGTAAAAACAATTATAACAGAATAATATGGTCCATCTGACGCTGGGTCTACAAGTCGTTTATGTAATCCAGTACAAAAATACAGGGGCTTGTAATTATTGTTATTCAATGTAATAATTGCCCGACAGCTTTTAAGGTGTAAGTGTAGTAATCATCGATAAGTACATTTTCAGGGAAATATTGAGTCAGGAATGTTTTAAGTGACCCATCCTGATATTTATGTTTCAGTTATGCTTTAAATATTTATATTACAGTTTTGATCCTTGACCTGCAATTCTATCTATAGCATAATATGTGTGTAACTATGTCTGCTCTGCATACAGAGTAGTAATAAACTGTCATATATACAAAAGTAAGTACTATATGCTATATAATCGTGTATAAACACCCAGTGCTTCTTAGATGGAATGGTATTGAGGATATCATCTCCATGAGGTATGGAGAACTTATTCCTGGCTATTCCCTATCCATCCGTGTACAATAAGTGCGTATCTAATCTGTTTAAGCATGTGGCATATCGCCTCCGATGGAATGCCATGCTATTCCATAGCAGCATTCCTATAGCTGCATGTTCGCTCGTGCTACAGGCAAGTCGAAGCCCATCAGCTTAGGTGAACCGCACTTTGGTGCGATCGTATGGATCGGGAACAAGAAAGTAGAGCGGAAGAGGAGTTAATTGCTTTGGGGATCAACACCTGAGTGTCAACATTGATATGTAATTTTCTCTATAAAATGCGGTTCTTTTTAAGGTATTAAAAATATAAATTGAATTGAATATGAATGTCATTCCATTCGATAACTCAACCTTACTCTAAATTTAACGTCTTCCCAGCATAAATATGTAAGTTTAAATTGCTTCTGCACAGGAGTGCATCATAAATGTATTATAAATTCAGATTATCTCTGCAATGGTCTCCATTTATAAACATAAGTTTTCTGTCTGTAATGCAATGCCATTGTAAAGTATCAACAGATGTAAGAACTAATTGTAAAAGCTGAGGAATTTTATTGTTATTTTTGAATTAACTATTACATTATTAATTCGTCTTTGCAGGATAACTGTTGCATGAATGTAAAAGTGATGAGTACTGTGAATATTTGTATGGTATTGGGCTGGACTTGCTTTCTTATGCTCACCTAGCTATAGTACTGATTAACAGTCATGTTTGCCTCCATAACTGCTTCAAGGATAAATTAGTTGTTCATTCAGAGAAGCAATTTTGTTTTATTCAGCCGTTACTTTTACACTTGTGACCTATTAACAAATCTGGCCATGTTCCGCTGACCTCTCGCATTAACGCTGTGTTTTCAGTCGCAGAAATGCCACTAGCTGCATATTCTTTGCCAGAGATGGAAATTTCAGGTCCAGAAAGTACAAATCCAAACTAGGATTTTGTTTCAACCAACCAGTGGAGTACTCTCTAGCTGTGACTCTTTATGCTCAACTGGTTGGTTGAAACTAAATCACGATCTGGATTTGTACTTTCTGGACCTGAAATTTCCACCTCTGTTCTTTGCTCATCCCACCATTCTCTGTAAACTCTAGACACTATGGTGTGTGAAAAACCCAGGAGGGCGGCTGTTTCAGAGATGCAGGAACCGCCATGACTGGTAGCAACAATCGACACGTTTAAAAAGTCTTAGCCATCGTAATTAGCAATGCACCGATAAGGAAATTTCTGCCAGATACCGGCAGCCGATTATTTCAAACACCAATACTGATACTGATTCTGCTTAAATAAGGTTAAAGGCACACTCCACCCAAATAAATTAAAAAATAAATTTTGTTCCAAAAATATGAAAAGGTATTTGTTTTTTGGTTATAAAACACGAACCCTTGTATACAACAACAGTCCCAGAGTACTATGTTTTAAAACTGTGTCCATCTTATATATTCATAACATTTATAACAGAGAAGTGTCGATCATCAAGTGTGATAACCTGGGTAATTTTCTGAGTAAAATCTTTTGATTTTGCACTGTCTGCACTAAATTTTCTTTGCTGCAAAATGCTTGCCTTAATGGATTAGCGCTATTCGGTGGTACTTCAGGGTTTTGCTTTTCAGAAACACTTTGGACTCTTCCGTCTCACCTAAGGGTGAGCAATCAAATTTGTGTTGGTGAAATGTTTATTAATTATTAATTAGATCCTACTCATTACATTTTATCGGAGCGACATTTTCAAAATGCATTTCTGATGTCATTTTCACTAAAATTAAATAATTCCACACAGCAGACTCTCTTCTAACTGTTTAGTATGTGGGTGTGCAAAGCAATATGGGTCATCATTTTAAAGGGCATTATCGACGGTGATAAATATCAGTTAATTTTTAACCATCGGTCAATACCGATAGTTGCTATATCGGCCAATACGATAGTTGCGGTGCATTTCTACCTCTAATGCTTAGCATACCGGTAACTGAACCTCTTGACCTTGTCTATGTGTTGTATACAGTATATTAATTTGTAGCCACTCGATTGGCTGTTTGAAGGAGCAGGTTGTTTGCCCTGACTAGCAGGTTACCTAATAAACCAAGTGAATTGCTACTTCCCTTACAATACATACCTACAGTGTCTTACCTGCTTGTTTTGATGTCTTATTCTGCAGCTCTGATATCTGCTGGCTGTTGCACCACCAACTGTAGAAGTGTAAAACTTTGGGACAGGTAAGAACTTTCTGGACAAATCAATAAGTTACTAGTACGAAATAATATGGCTGAGCAGCCTAAGACTGCGTGATAGAGAACATCTGATTAATTTAAAATATCTCGTTAATGTCAATATTCTTATTTGATTTGACTTTTGGTGAAAATGGTGTTCCGAAATTTCTTTAATCTTTTTTAAGTCTCATTTTAAAATAGTAAAGCTCCTGTTGTCTAAAGTACTCTTGAAATAAGATATGAAATAAGATGTGAAAATAAGATATCAATTAGCCATTAAATAGATTTTAACAGGCATATAGCGAGAAAAAGAACTGGAAATCAGATTGTATTGTGATTTTTAATAAAGAGATTACGAGATAATCAGAGTGGAGAAAATAATATAAGACACTACAGGCATTTTTTCTGTATATCAGAGCTTTATTGTATTTTTATAGATGTCTCATTGGAATAATCAATGAAATGGGAGGCAGAATCATGGATGTATAGTCATCTAATTTTTCTAGAATAAACTTACCAGAAAACCATAAATCTCACTGTGGAATAATTGTCATGTACAATTAATCTTTTAAAATATCCATCTTAGCGTTTATTAACTGAGAGCTATGTTACCGGGAATAGTTAGGACAGGTGGTGATTACAGACATTGAAGGGATCTCGGCGAAAAGAGTAACTGCACACGACAATGATCTTTAAACACCCTCTGATGTGCATGAAGGGCCACACGCCACCGCCGGGTCCTTCACAGAGCCGCCTTCTGTGCGGAAGCGAGAGCGAGATGGATGCCGTCTGTTCTCCACCGCGTGTAATAACCAAGACACGACGACAACAGGCTTATGAAGAGTGAGCCGGAGGTCACTCTCTCCGTCACTCTCCTCCCGAATCTGGTCCGGCTGCTCTCAGCCAATGGGAGCATTAATATTTAATGACTCAAAGGTGGGAAGACGCACACCTCCCCTTTGCTGCTACAGCCTAGAAATGGGCAGGACTGAGTTAGCATGCACATCAATGGAAAATGTCTAGCACCATGACAGACATATAGCACTACTACAGTTAAAGCAAAGGTGGGCTTTCAGTGACCAATCAGACGATAGAATAGGTGCTTGGCCCCTCCTCTTGGATGAAAGGAGGATCTGAAGAATTTGACTCCAACTCAGTCTTTATTTAATTCTTGTTAATTACTTGCTCATCCTTGTCTGTCTCTCTTTGTAAAATACAGTATTTATATTTTCCTTCTGTTCCTTACAGCTTTGACGCATCATCTTGACCATAGGGTTGCCTGGTGGCTTGTGACGGGGGGGGGGTGGGGTGGGGGCTTGTTCCTCTGCCCTGGAATGCAGCCAGATTACCTCCCCTCCCCACTTGCTCCAAGTAAAAAGAAAAAACAAAATAGAAGCCCCAACGCTGGATAGGGTTGTCATCGATGGCTGTGCGCTTTTTACAACAGACCAAACCTCCGCATCTCTCCCACATTTCAGTTTCTGCATATCAAAGGTCTGGATTTCCAGTCATTTTGAGAGCATGACTAAATCCCCAGGACTGCCAGGGGATGTGAGCGAAATCCTCTCTGCCAACATATAACAGTGTCCTACCTCTTTAAAGGGAAGAAAAGGAGTATTGCTGAGGAATAATGCAGGATTTTTCGAAGCGATCAAACCTATTGTTTACAGCTACAAGTCATCTGAAGCGATCACACGCCGGGCTAATTCGGCTTCAGCTCCTCCCTCATTGGACATCTTGTACTGTCTGCTGATTGGTCTGCCTGTGGAAGCCCCTCCTTCGTGACCGGTGATGAAACAATAACAACTGAACATTCCACTGTTGCTCTCTTAGGCCTGCACCCCAGCCTATTCTGGTGTGTAAAAATATTTACTATAGAAAATTAAGGGTATTGAACAATACCTCTAACTGTTCCTTTGTTGTCGAGGAGAGCTGTTGGGAAACGTTTCCTTCCAGTACGATAGTCAATAGCTACTTTGTAACTTTTTTTCTGTGATCTTTTTTATTTTTGTTGACAGATGAACAGAAAAAAAAAACAACAGAGGTTAAATTCAATTTTATGTTTTTAAATAAAATACAGAGTAGTTTATTGGATTAGTTTTTTAAATATTATAATTATTATTTTTGACTTAAAAGTATTATAACAATTATTATATGAAAGATGTATGTATAGACTAATAAAGTTTAATCTTTATGTAAAACCGTTATGCTTGAAAGACCACTGAGTCTCACATGGGTTGCAAAATGACGTAATGTTTTATTCATACATTTACTGCTCATTAGAGAATTGTGTTAAATGGGTGTGCTGATGTTTGTGTATGTGTGTGTGTGGTGTGTGTGGTGTGTGTGTGTGTGGGGTTGCTACCATTCATAGAGCATAGAGCATAGAGCCCCAGGATGTTAAATATAGTTGGGTCCCGATATAACAAACAAACCTTTACCTGAAGACGATGATGAAATTGGTAAATAATGATTCGACGATGGCTGGAATTTTAGATATAAAATGCACTTTCTGTAAGGGCTGTCATTACCAGCTTAATCTGGAGCCTGTTTAGTTGGGCGATAACCCTCACCTGGCCTGGCGGAGAGTACAGTGTAAACGTAACTCTCGGTCTCACTTTAGCGCTGTCTAAGAACAGAGCGCGTAGGGGTTAAGGTGTGGCTGTGCTGTGACGTCGTGCATGCGCCCATAGGTGCTGAACGAATCCCGTCATCATTACAGAATGTCTGATATACCGCGTGTTTATTAAAGTCGCTGCGGGTATCGATCCAGCGCAGCGCGGCCCTGCCGTGTGGAGCTTTCTCAAGTACATTAGCGCAGGTGTGAGGGGTATGCAAATGAGGGGATTACATCAAAGCCTGCCCCCTCCCACCTCGCCCCACCCTTATGCGAAAAGTATTCTTCTGGGCGCAAGGTGATCTCGGAGCAGTAGCTGGAGGTGGGGGCTGGGAGGTGTGTGTGTGTGAGTTTGGACCTCCTGGCAGAGGCACCCATGGCAACGGGACAGGGTGGGGGGGGAGTGTCGCGGGCTGATTAAGACGTATCACTGGCAGGATCTCCGGAGCAGGCGGGGGGTCTGTGCTGCATTGCAGTCTGTTTCACTCCCTCATGCAAGGTCATGCTGATCAGTCATCGATAGAGCCGTGCATTGCCAGTCTACATGCAACCAGTTCACATACAAGCATACGCACACATACCCTCTTAATGTTTTTTCAGGTGTGCAGTTTAATGACAAGCTTTACGAAGGGAGCAGGACAGGGGGGGGGGGAGTCCCGGCTTGACGCAGAGTTCCTTGACCGGCTTGTTGGTGCAATGATGAGTCTGTTGTCCGATATCTGCTGTGTCTGAAGGTATGATAGAAACACACAGAGAATTTCCTCTATAAAGGCTCCTGTAGAATTCCCCATCTTCAGCCAACCCTGCTGGCGGTCGGCACATTTTTAAGTACCTTGTTTGTAGATAAATCGAAATTGAGGCCTGTATGCGTCTCTGCATACCTGAATAGGAGCCTCATCTTTGGAAATAAGTCATTTCGATAACAAACCACACCGTAATTAACTTTGCTTTGCAGTGGTGTTGGTCTAGGTCTATGTTCCTGAAACCATAACATGACTGACTTAAGAATAGGGAAGCTTTTGTGATTGTCCTGACAAGCCACGGGTGGAAAACCTTTTGTGTTTACCTGAGCATTTTCCCAGAATCCCGCCCTACGAAATATGCTGCCTCTATCGTAAGGTACGTGACTTTGGTGTTTCTTACTACCCCTCCCAAAATCTGTGGACGTGGAAACTGCAGTTTTTGTGTGTGGCGTGACATCTGATCAACGTAAAGCAGTGTAAGTGTCAAAAAATTAGGAATCAGCCACGATCTTCCCATTACTGTCACCTGGCACTCTTATTAGCCGCCAGATAAAGGCGGTCATCTCTGTCGAAAGACCTGAAAGTTTCACACGTTTCCTCTGCAGATCTGAAGGAAATCGTGTCTCTGGGGACTTGATATAAGGCCGCAGCAGGCAGACTGCATTGGAGATGTTTAAGCACGCCGTCGTTAGACTGCGTGCGAGGCTACCTCGATCTTTGGCTACAGTAGAATGAAATCCATAGAGGAAAATTGGGTAATTGCAGAACACGTTTACACCCAGAAAACATTTGCATCTGTTGACAAAAATCCCATTCAGTAATATGTTTATGAACATATTCTTATTAAAACTGAATTTTCTTAGGCGGCAGAATGGGAATTTTCCTTTCTCTCATGCCCAAAGGCATCGACGACTGACACACATACTGGGCAGGATGTTTTTCCCTCTTCAAATGCTCGGGATGTGTCAAGATGTCACGATGGCAACTAGCAGCGTGCAGCGTGCCGCTTTGCGGACGCGTGACGTGCCGAAGGCTGCAGGAAATTGCGCATTAAACATAACAGATGACTGGAGCGCCACCCGGGGAATTTTAATTGCCGTTTGTATCGTCTCGCCGGATGCTCCTCTCGCCCGAGGAGCGCTAATATTTATTTACGGAGCAGAGTAACGTGACGGCAGCGATCGCCGGGGGAGCACCGGAATTTATCTGGAACGTTCCATCCGTCTGAAAGACAGGCTGCACTAATGTTTTTCTCTTCTCTTTCCGTGAGTTGAACTTTCCCTTTTCGTAAGTGATCAGGCACTGTTGGGTGCAGAGATGTGAGAGCAGTCTCACTGGACTGTTGGCATGTTCATTTGCGCTCTGACTTCCACCGCAGGTAAAACGCGAAGTACCTTCAGGATATTCACCCAGTCAGGTTTTGCTGATTTTGGCACTTACTTGGTGACAATGGCATTGGACAGAGTTGCATATCGGGGAGGGGGGGACACAGCTTAATCATATATGATGTAATAGTCTGTTTATGGAGGGGATGAATGAAGCCAAATTAATGAATGAATGAACCCACATCCCCCCCCCCCCACCCCACTGTTTGGTGTACATCAGAAAGCTCATATTTCCTGGGCTGTGTCAAACTCACCAGAGCTGTGTGCCTCTGGTTTGGTTTCATCTCGTTAGCGTCAATTCCATTGTGTCGTAAATGCTCGCTTGGCGTTGACTTATGCACACACTACAGTCTGTTTGGCATTATTACTCGTCACTGTGACGTTATGATCCACAGGAACCCAGCAACCTAGACGTTCTTGACTTCTTTTGGTTGTACTTGTTGAATAGAGAATTTCGCATATCTCACTTGCTTTGGCTGCTGACTTAATATGATGCTGCATTTCAGCTTAAATCATGTGATGTCACGAAAGGCAGTGGGATAAGCTGAGGAGTCACTAAGCGACGGGCTGTGGGTTATAGATGATTTTCTCCATATTGAGCATTAAATCCCAAATATCATTCCTTTCTGAAACTTACTGCCATGGTTACAGTGCAGCATGCCACCTACAACAGCAGGCTTGTTTTTTGTTGCTATTTGCTAAAGAGGTGTGGTTCAAACAAGCTGTCCAAGGACAATATTTCTGATGAGTGAATTGTACCCTAAGTACCAGAGCACATTCAAAGTAGTACATTCACTCTTTCAGTCTCATTGCCAGCAAATGTGTGGAATGTCTGTATGCCTAGAAAACAAAATCATATAAAATACCTTCCTAGCTAATATATATTTTTCAAGCAGTTTATCCGAGACAGCATAGAGTTATTGGTTGGATCGCCAGAGATCTGCGTAAGAACGGATTCAAGATTAAGATGAACTTTTTAGATCCCGAAGGGAAATTCTGGATTTTCAATCCAAACCAACTGCGAGTTTCCATTTAAAACAAACATGTCGCATGTGCAAGAAAAATGAATGAAAAGAAGCAGGCCATTCTGTAGGAAAAAATGTCAGAAATTTTATACATTTATTTTGTACTTTGGCCTTACCTCATGTGTTTATTGGTTTTCCATATAAATCCTGTGGCATTATGGGGGATGAAGTTTTATTACAGAAGTGCCTAGTTTCTCTGTCAACCTGCCAGTGCCCTGAGTCACATATTTTTAGAATTTCATCCATCCATTTATTTGTATTCCAGCAATCCGGTACAGGGTTGGGGGTGGGGGGGGAGCTGGAGTCTATCCCAGGCAGCACAGATGGGGCACATGGCGGGGTTCGCTCTGGACAGTAGTCCATCGTATGGAACATATTCAAACTGAGTCACACACTATGGCCAATTTCGAGATACCTATTCACAGAACCACATGTCTATCTGCCACCCCTGGCCTTGTGAGGCTGGTGGGTTATTATATTATACTGATATGAGAAAACTCCCTGAATTATATCTTTGTAACCCTGGGGGGTTAGTAAAGCAGGTGACTTGATATTGCCTTATTCCCTCCCTCCCCTGAAATAAATTATTATGGACAATGCCATTGACCCAAACTTCCCACGAATAAAGAAAAAAAGTAGAATATCAAATTAATGCCACAAATTGACAGGTATATTGACAGATATATTCCAGATCAGACCATTTTGCCTGTGGTTTTAAATACGGTAAATAAAAAGGTACACCACCTATTTTATAACTACATTTTTCTATATTTACATTTTATCGCTATATTATATGCTATGTCCTGTGTGTTAGAATATATTTCTGACACGGTTCATTGTGATAGAATGATGGTGAGGAGATGCTTTGCTGGATGCTTTGGTTTATCATGAATTGCAGTGTAGTTTTCATTCTGTGCTGATATAAGCAGTGGGAAGATTAAAAAAGAATGGATCCGTTCACATTAAGCCTTTGTTTTTATATTTCAACAACATAAGGTCATATTTAATACATGAAAGTATGTTAAAGATTTACAGAAGCTTCATTTTGATCATTTCAAATGAGACTGCTCTGTGCCTCTCGATCACACATTTTCCCTCAGGTTTATGATTCATTTAAGCACTTGGGGGATAAGTTTCGGGTGCAGAACTGGAGCTGGGATCAGGGTTATGGTTATGGTCAAGGAGGGACCATCAATGTTTTCCCAACATAGTAACTTCACCGCATGCGTCTTGGTTAAGTCGTGGTCGTAACGCATCTGCCACAGTGAGGAGGAGAGGGAGGAGCTACTATGAAGGGATGGGGGGGGGGGCATTGTGGGTGGAGTCTCCTGGGCTGGTAGGAGCCCTCCCCACACATGGGGGGCATACCTAGAAATTTTGGGCCCGCTGGCAAAATGTCACCATTGGGCCCTCTGGCAATTTTAACACATTCAAGGTCCCCTGAATCTGAATGTCCATGCCCCTTCTGTGGCCCCTGTAAAGTACTGGGTCCCCTGAATCTGAATGTCCATGCCCCTTCTGTGGCCCCTGTAAAGTACTGGGTCCCCTGAATCTGAATGTCCATGCCCCTTCTGTGGCCCCTGTAAAGTACTGGGTCCCCTGAATCTGCCAGGGTATCCATGTCCCTACTGTAGCCCCTGTAAAGTACTGGGTCCCCTGAATCTGCCAGGGTATCCATGTCCCTACTGTGGCCCCTGTAAAGTACTGGGTCCCCTGAATCCGCCAGGGTATCCATGCCCCTACTGTGGCCCCTGTAAAGTACTGGGTCCCCTGAATCTGCCAGGGTATCCATGCCCCTACTGTAGCCCCTGTAAAGTACTGGGTCCCCTGAATCCGCCAGGGTATCCATGCCCCTACTGTGGCCCCTGTAAAGTACTGGGTCC
>JAABNX020000122.1:1134994-1144995 GCA_015163995.2 Mormyrus lacerda | reverse complement strand
GCCAGGGTATCCATGCCCCTACTGTGGCCCCTGTAAAGTACTGGGTCCCCTGAATCTGCCAGGGTATCCATGCCCCTTGCGCCCCTGATCCCATCACAAAGACCTGTCTGACCATCGCAGCTAGCAGAGTGAAGTGTGGCTCCGCATGGGGAATCACATTATAGCCCCCTTTAGCGATGAATCATAGTGGCTGCTTTTCATGTTTTATCCATCTGAACCTCGGCCGGGCAGCGCATAAGGGTTTACGCTCACGTCAGAGCCCTTAGACATGGGCTAAAGCGGGAATTCGGACACGCGCAGGTTAACGAAGGGATGGAGCAGAAGCATTTACATGCATGAATTTGCATGAGGCTGGTTCTTCTGCGGCATCATCTTTTTATCATCGGAGGTGAGGGAGGCAGGTGAGAGACCTCAATGCCTCCCCCCGGTCACTCGGACTCCTGCGCTCGCTTTGAAGTCCGGGGCCTGACTGATGGGGGGGGGTCGGGGTTTTAGGAGGTGGGACGGGGAGTGGAAGTGTGTGCAGACCACCGTAGTTCTGACACCCCAGCTACATCGGTGAACCGTAAAGGGAGGGTGGAGGAACATAAAATGCAGGGTGAGATGCCTGTGGCAGTGACGTGGGGCTGGGGACAAGCCACACCCCAAACTGTCTTTCTAGGACCCCTGACGGGCGTCCAGAATTTAGCCTGAATGTTAAGCCCATGATTTAATGAGAAAACATTATCGTTCCCTCCTATAGAGCATGACTGACATCTCCCAGAAAATCCCACTGTAATGATTTACTCAATCAAACCACCAGCAACCCTGGTTTTATAGCAGAGCGGAGCAATGCGTCTGCCCCCCCGCCACTGCTCCATACGGTGGCCAAGTCAGCCGTGCATGCAGCGCTGCCAGGGTACATTAACATTCACCACCCCTCCTGCTTACAAGGGGGGGGGAATGGGTCAGCACAGAACGTGGACCACGAGGCTTCCAGTCCTGCATGTGAATTGTCCCACCACTGTGCTTCACAGTATTCCAAATTTCCAGGGGTGATTTTAGCATTAGTTAAAGCAGGGGGTATACAGTAAGACGGGCCAACCTTATCATTAGCCAATGAAATGTTTTGAATTGCTGAGTGAAAGAGGATGGGGCCAATCAGATTTCAGCTCTGGACCAGTGCCTCTGTGGCTTCACCTCTGTATATACCCTGTGTACACCATTTTTGTCCTCATCTAGGGACAACATCAGCTGGACGAGGCACCATCTGCCTGTGGGCTCCAATCTCGCATCTCCTGTCTTATCCCCAGTCCTTCACCACCACAGCATTCTGTGATGTCACGACTCTCGGACCGCCCTCAACACTGATGAGAGGCCTCGGTCGGTTTTTCAGTGGCACCTACGCCTCCAGCACCATCACGCTAAGCATGGTAGCGCCTCAGGGCTGTGCTCCCAGCCCTCTGCTCCTTACACTACTCACCCACCATCGCTCAGCGAAGTTCAGCTCGAATCACCTCATCAGATTTGCAGACGACACGACAGTGGTGGGCCCCCATCGACCATGATGACGTCTAATCATACATGGAGGAGCTGGCTAGACCTGCTGCCTGGTGCAAGTGCAGTGATCTCTCCCTCTCCCTTAGAGATGATAGTTGACTTCAGGAAAACAAACACTGTGCACCCCCCCCCACCTCTCACCATCGATGGCATCACTGTAGAGAGTTCCTGGGCGTCCACATCACAGACAACCTCACTTGGTCGCTATATACAGCCTCCCTTGGCAAGAGATCGCAGCAGCATCTATACTCTTTAAAGAAAGGGAGTGAGGCTTCCTTTTCCAATCCTCGCCTTATTCTGTAGGGGAACTATGGAAAGCTTGCAGTCCAGCCGCATCGCTGTCTGGTATGGAAACTGCAAGGTTTCAGACTGCAACACATTGCGACGGATAGTGAGGGCAGCGGGGAACGTCATTGCGGTGCCCCTACCCCCCCTGAGGGACATCTACCACGACCACTGGTTTTGCAGTGCTAGCAACATCATGGAAGACCAATTCCACCCACTACATAGACTTTTTTCTTTCCGTCTGGTAAAGGTATCAAAGTGTTCATGCTGGTTCCACCAGATTGTGCGATGGCTTCACACCACAAGCCATCGGAATCCTTAATGTACATTCATGAACCTCCGCCTAACCAAATGTCATTCCAGTACTCTACCTGACTGTTTACCTCACAATAACTCCATTAGTATTATACTCTTAATGGTACTTGCACTTTACTTATAACTCTCAACCGATGCTGCTATAACCTCCTTTCGTGCAATAATTTGATAGCCAGCATGCCCGCTAAGTGGCTTCCTGTCACACTGCTGCTCATTTCATTATATATTTATACTTACATTCAGAAATATCCAGGGCCCTATATTGCATTTTGTTGCATTGTTTAGTGTTTAGTGATGAGAATAATAATAATACACTTTATTTATACTGCACTTTACGTTACCAAAAATCTCAAAGTGCGTACAAAATCAAAAAAAGCAAAAAGAACAGAAAACTTATTAAAACTAAGATTTTAAAAAGAAAGAAAATTAAAAACAATTTATTAGTTAAAAGCTTTACTAAAAAGAAATGATTCCTGGAGAAACATCGTGTCGTGAATGTGTATGTGTACACAGCGGCTGATGATGATGAAGTGCCTCGAACCTTGAGAGGGATCAGGGATGTTTGGCTAAACGGTGGCCATGATGACTGACCCATTTCGGTTCAGGACACAGAGCTCAGAAATGGAGCGCCGAGCAGGGATATCACCCAGACATCCGCCTGTTGGAGATGCGCCCTGCACTCAGCTGCTTGGCAGCGAGCTGAAGCTGGGCCGTGTCGGTCAATAAAACAGCAGTTAAGAGTGGCAGTCCCACCAGTTTTCCGTCGTCTATGAAAGACGATCCTGGCAGTCTGCAGGCGTAAAAGAGGACCCATTGTGTTCAATCTCATTGTTCATAATTTTATTCGTGGGGCCTTTTAGAATAGATTTGCATGCTTCAGTGTTGCAAATGCACATTATTTTTCTCACATTGTACATCTCGATTCACCCTCTGTCTGGAAAACTGGGTGCGTTCTGTCTGCAGCTGACGTGACGTGGAGCGCGATCTGCCGGGGGCTGCAGCGGTGGAGTATAAACTGGCTGCAGCCAAGTCGGACAACTACTGCTCGTCGTAGTGTGGGAGACCTGACTGCAATGACAACACTGCCAGAAGGGTGTAGATAAACAAATATTGGCTCTATACAAATATCACCTGCATGGACGTTACTTTTTTTACAATAACCAACTCCTGATCCAAACTGTTAGCAGTGGGGAAAAAAAAAACTATTGTTTATAGTGGCCCTGTGCAAAAAGATAGCTGCCCGGGAAAAGATCAAATATATTTATTTCAAGGAGTCAAAGTTTTTATTGTCACGTACAGAGTACAATGCAATTCTTACTTGAATGCCGCCTTCACAGACTAGACGATTAAACAAATAAAGCAGCGCAACATTACAGTAGCTAACAATAAATTAACAACTAACTTACATGTACTATTAGAGCATTTATGTCATTTATTTAGATTATTTTACCAGGTGAAACTGAAAACCACTTCTCTTCGCTTTACGTGCTTTTCGGGAGAGATAGCAGATAACGCATCGGAACCATAGACAATCGGAACCCATGGACTGGGCAACACAATTACTGCGGCGTCTACCTATACATGTCTATGATCGGAACTGCCTGGGATACAAACGTCATGCGCGTGACTAAAATCTTCAGCCGATAAAGTTGTGTCGTCACGCAGGCGGTTCCAGTTTGTGCAGCCGGCTGATAGGTGCTTGTGGCTGCATGATCTGTCTTAAGTCGTCTTGCTCCCGCGAAGTTTTTGTACCATGTGACACGGGACGCGAGGTGCCGTTTTGCAGCGCCTGCTGAAGTCGGACGAAAAAATCTAACCATGATGCATTGCGTCAGGACCAGAATGCATTGCTATAAGCGGCTGCATGAAGTCAAACACACCCACTGTTATTGTCTGAAGCCCTCTCCTGATGAGCCCCGTGTGCTCTGATTGGTCAGCTTGCCCTACATGTTCCGCTGCTATCTTGCAGTCTACAGACAGATCCTTGCAGGTAGGTGGCCAATGAGGATTGCGATACAAGGTGACCTCACCATGTCATGGTAGTAAGGGCTGGAATTCCAACAAGGCGTTTCAGGCAGATTAGGGAAGAATGGTTTCTGTGGTGAGAGTTACTCTCCTTGGCATGTATTTTGGGCCTTAAGACTTAAAAATATAAGACAATTTATTTAAAAAGAATTACCCATCTGGCTCTGATAACTAATTAAGGTGTTAAGTGAAAATCAGAAGCAGCTACTATTGTTAGAGGCTAAAGGACACATCAAGTTTCCAAAATACTGCCAGATTAAATTCTTAAATCGATAAAAAAAACTGCAACTGTGTTCAATTTAGCTGCAGTGCCAATTTCAGAACAGAGAGCTCCAATGAAAATTTAATGCACCTATAGGTTCTGTTAAGCCCTCAGTCTCTCACAGTAAAACTTATTTACTTCTAAAACTGACAAGACACAAACAAAGAACACCCCCCCCCATGATGCTGTCCCAAGCGCGATGGCAGATTCTCTGCCTGATGGTCCCAGAGTTTGCCAGATGGCACATGGGACATGTCGGCAAAGGACTGAGGACAATCGGAATAACCATGAATGGGAAACCAGTGGATAGAAATGGAAACACAAAGAAAGAAACCAAAACAACAATACAACAGTTAGACCCAGGGGCTGCACTTAGTTGGATAACTTGTCGGATTGAAGGTACCCTGCTTTAAATGCACTTTATCTTTGTTCACTTACATTCAACCCTGACTAACTTAAATCTTATTCAGCTAGGCCATAAATCCTGATTCATGATACAGGCCCCTGGTCCCTGTGGGGCTCCAGGGAACCACAACTAGGAACCCAGAGAGAAGATGCTGATGAATAAGAGGCACATACACAGCGAGAGAAATCCAGTGGATAAAAAACAGCCATACAAACACAGAACCAAGCGCTGTGTCTTACACCCAAAATGGAGATTCAACCCACACTGCTCAATCTGATTAGAAGCTGGAAGCTATATTTCTAGGTAGGAGCAAGATCTCGAGAAATAGCCGTGAATGCACATCTCCTTTGCATGTGTCAGTTTAACCGCTTTTTTATCAGCTTACAGTATTAGTCCTTCAAACAATAACCAGCTAGGTGTCATTAGCAAGAAAAACAAAAAAACAGCGTTAAGGTATCGCACGATTTGACATCTCACAACTGAGCCGTGATCAAGGTTTAGTTTAAAGTAATGGCTACTCTGAAGACACTCCTGGCATTTTCTTATAAATAGTTTCTGTGTCGGTGCCGCATGTTGGAAATAAAGCATTTTCAAAATTCAAGACTCAAGAGGTTTATTCGTCAGGTACACAGTCGTACACATACAACCTGTAGTGGAATGTAACCCTGGTCACTCCGAGCAGCGGTGCATGATTAAGAAAAGTGCTCAGCCCGATCGGGAAGGCGTCTCGCCTCAGCCGTGCCATTGACTGCCCTTCTCAGGGCTGTCCGTGACTACATTGTAACCAGGTGATGGACTGGAGACTGGAAAGCGAGCAGGTGAGTGGAGATAAAGCAGCGTCACCCGCTGTGCTGTCTGCGTGGGCCTTGTTCCAGCCCCTCTTTCCGGGCCTCTCCGTTATCGCAGTCTCGTCCGTGTCAAAGGCTCGCTCCGGGAGGTGGAACGTGGCCGCCGGGCCTTCCGCCGTCCGAAGGGAAGATGGCGGAGCGCGTTCTCGGGTGCGGATATTGTGTGTTAGCATGTGATTCAACACGGGGAAAAGGTACAATGGCGAAACACAAAAAGTGTCAAAGAACTATATGACATATTGCAAAAAGTAATTAAATGCACAGAATGTTACAGTATGCCAGAAGCGAATCCATCCATCCATCCATCCATCCATCCATCCATCCACATAGGTTTGGTTTCAACAGGGTCAGGGTTAAATCACCCCAAACCCCCCGCCCTCATAAGCACACACACACTACTCCCATAATATCAGTAGGGACATGTCTCTAGCATCTACACCCAAATCTACTCCCCCTTGCATTCATCCTTCCATCCATCCATCCATCGATTCACTCTCCAGGGTTGCTTATCTATTACAATCCTGTGAAAGTACAGTATATAAAGGTGAACAGTGAAAAAACCTCACAGATGTAAATCTCAGATGCTGGATCAGATTGTCTCCACAAGGCGCTGGAAGCTTCCATGAGCCTCACCAATGCTTAATTGGATTCGGGACCGACTTCAAAGACGACTGTGAAAGTACTATTTCTCAGTACCGTGCAATTAAGCAGGTACCCTGCACACTTGAGCACTATCGTCCTGAAATGCATCCTTCCCAGCAGGGGGGGAGAACGGCTGGTGATACGGGAAGCGGATAATTGATAAACATGGTAATGTACTGTAGGATGCTGCGTTCCCTTCGCCTGTAATCAGAGCAGCTACCCGAGAGCTTTTTTCAGAAAATGCATCGACCATTAAAAAGCCACTCACAACATCCTTTGTTTAGACCACACGCTGCACTGTAGAGCCTCTTCGTGCCTTTATGCATGTGTCTAAAACAAACATTGATCTTTGTTTCGTTTATGGAATTTCCATGCCTATGGAAAACGGTGCCGACGTACCATCGTGTGCCTGCAGCTTCATGATCATGGGCAATGTGTGTCCACACGGGTCACCGAAAGGTCATTTACGCTTCAGTATGTAAACAGGTGCTTAAAAATGCCCTTATAATGGAAACTGTGCTTACAGCCCAATGACTGAGAGCGCAATATCCAGCAGCACTAAACAGTAAACCTGTTTGGTTCTCCAGATAATGCAATTATGGCAGATGGACCATGCGGATGCTGAAAGATGGGGATCGCCCTGAAATTTTCCACTCCACTGGATAACACATCTTTATGTATATGTAACATATCAGGGGAACGTAAAAAGCAGCCCAAGTATGTAGAAAATAAGGAGCTGTGAGAGGTATTTACAGGGGAACCTGAGGAGGAACATGCAAGGGACACCCTGGCCAGAAAGTTTCTCCATCATGGAGAAATGGCCGTCAGCCTCTGGACTTTCATACAAACCAGCCAAGACCTGAATCACAGTCACCTGACTTCTCTCTTCTTTAATCCCTATTACTGTTGGTCAATAATGGGCAGTGATGGTTTTTCGCTAACGATTGAACTGGTAGATGGCGGAACCTTATATTTTTAAATAGACCATGTGCATAAGCGAAGCTTACAAGCCGGGTGAAATCGCAACGATTAAAGCAGAACATACAAATGTACATTCCTCCAGACTTAAAGAAGTTCCAGGACAATCTGATTCCATGGTTTTAGTTTTGCGATTGGGTTTTTTGGGTTAATAAAATGAACACCTACCATTCCGTAAAAATGGAATCACACACAGTTGTCTGGATTCAACGCTCAGTCTTTGACGAATAGCTTCAAGATACCTGCGTTAGTCAGTCAGAATTAAAGCCACATGTGTGACTCGTTAATTTCCTTTATACAAGTGGATAATTTCACAACAGATCTTCTCATAACAAGCTGTTAGCATATAGCTGAATCTGCTAAGTAAAACAATAGTTTATTATTTAAAGAGGCAGTTTCCCAGACACAGATTTGACCTAATCTGCGACTAAATCAACTGCTTAAAGGGACAGTCTGTCAAAAAAAGAAATCTGAGATCAACTGGTTACAAACTTCAAAAAACGTTGCATCATTTTTAGATAAATGGTCTAGAGATGGTTGATACAAACCCACTACCAGTAGAGTACCCTTGAAATAACGATAAGGGGCGGCGCCTCGCTTATCGACCAATTTCCGTAACGACCTAGTCGTAGGAGCGGAACTCGGTCGTTAAGTGAGGAGAGTCTGTACTTAATTTTTTTCCCAGCCGTCCCTTTAAGAGTTTAGACTAAGATTAGGTTTAATTTATGTTTGGGGGAAAAAAAAGTTATATGCTAATATTAGTGAAAAGCTAATTTCTATTCATTTATAAGCAATGATCTCATCTTTCAAAATGCTGTTTTTGAAAGTGTTTGAGCGGTACTCCTTCCAGAAGTTTCTCAATGTTAAGGAGGCTCTGTTTCCTGTGAGTGCGGCACAGGGGAACGTGGCTCTCTCAGATGTCTGAGAAGGTCAGTGGGAATACTACACCAGGCAGGTCCAACGTGCTGTGGGGATAGCTCTCTCTCGGTCACTTCAGCAGCAGGGAAGGGGCTCTGTCCTTTTCCTATTAATAAATCCCCGAATGATCGAACACAGACAAATGGCACCTGAAATAACGTTGTTCTCAGCGATATAGCCCAACATTTTGCATCACAACCAGAGCAATTTGATTCTGTTTTTTTTTTTTCCCTTCAACTCCGATCAATGAAAGGGTGCACTATCAAATGGAAAGTGGAAAGTTTGACTGAGGCTGGGTAGTCAGGCATTTGCTGCTACACTCTGTACATTCAGTGAAAACAGCAAACAGCTCAGACTTAGTGTCTCCCTTTCCGAGAAGGAAGCAGCCACGCGATTGGCTATACAGCTTACAGTTTACAGAGTGTACAGCCCCGTTTATTATAGTCATAATTCTTTCATGGCTGAATCATTTCTCTCAGTTTTACAGCGAAACATCTTAACTAAGTGTGTCAGAGCAGCTCAGCACCTGAGACTTCAGGTCGCTTTTCTCCTTAAACACCACTGCACCACCAGTGGAGCCAATACGTTAACATGCACACTGGATAGCATGGACCACAAGGCTAAAGGAGCAGTGATCGACACCTGATACGAGCAAGAAATGTGTTTCTGACATAGACAATCGATAATAATTAAAACGTCATAATGTTCACCTAATGAGATAAGAATTTTTGACTGAGTTCTAATCTTTTGAGGCAACTGGGGTGTGCGTGTGTGCGTGACTGGTGTGTAAGTGTGTGCGTGACTGGTGTGTGAGTGTGTGCGTGACTGGTGTGTGAGTGTGTGCGTGACTGGTGACTGGTGTGTGAGTGTGTGCGTGACTGGTGTGTGAGTGTGCCCTGAGATTGGTTGGCGCCCCATCCTGGGTTGTTCCCTGCTTTGTGCCTATAACCTCCACGATCCTGCATAGGCCAAGTGGTTACAGAAAATGGATGGATGGATGGATGGATGGATGGATGGATGGATGAGACAACTGGAATGAACATATTTAGTGCAGTGCAATATGAACCCGACTTTCAACTGCAAACCCAGTGAAGCACATGCAAAGCAAAGATAACTGTACATTAACGTGGGTGGGGGCCAGATGTGCTGACTGCGTACTTCGTTCGGGGATTTCTTAGTAACCAACACATCTGGATGTCCATTGTTTCCACTGTTTTTTTTGAAAACCCAAAGACTACCACAAATTCCTCTTACAAGTAAAACTTGATTGTGTAGACAGTAACATCAACTGTCATGTGGATAACGCTAAAAAATTATAATTCCATATAATCTAAAGAAGCACAAGCAACACAAACTGATATCGAGGCAGTGCAGTTTGGTTGATTTCGCCGTTAGGTAACTTCACAAATATCTACTAAAATCTATAACTATTATATATATATATAACTATTGTTCTGCGCTGCGAAAATGACTGACAACTTGCTGTAGAAAAGTACAATGGAATATTCAATAAAATATTCAGAGCAGTAAAAGATGGTAAAACCTGAATACAAAACTGACAAAACAAATGTTCATATCCAGATCAGAATCTTGCACATGCTCTTTGCTGTCAAAGAGGAGCAATCCGGTGACCTCATGGGTCCGAATACAGTGCGCAGAGATGGCAGAAAAGTTCACTGCAGTATTCATTGAATTTCAGGTAGGATATCTGGAGGACTATTTTCAGGTATGTTTTCTCCCAAATAAGGGTACTTACACACAGGGCTTAAAAACGAAAAAAAAA
>JAABNX020000122.1:1091515-1108562 GCA_015163995.2 Mormyrus lacerda | reverse complement strand
AATAATAATAATAATAATAATAATAATAATATAAAGAGGAATAACAGCTTGCTCACCTATATATCAGTAAGAAAATGTATCACATGGGGTCTTTAATAAGGTTTTGGGGGGAAATCGCATTCTGTCATTTTATTCATGTAAGCTTTTCACTGTCTTATGTAATTATACAGAACTGTGGGAATATTGAATTCTCAAAATTAGTATTCAATATGTTAAACCCATACATCATCACTGACTGAAAATGTGCTTTATTCTACGGGCCCTTGTTTTTCAAACTTAATACAAAGATGAGTCATTTCAAATGTTGGCCTAACATCTGTTTACTGTGAGAGTTCAAACAGAGGTGAATGCCTGGTCGGGCTGCAGGAACACGCAGCTGCTGCTGTCAGGATGAATGTTAGGGGACCTGTGATTGGACAAGGGCAAGTTCCAAAGTAACACATGACACAGAAGTACGAAGAGCCCCAGACGAGTGTGAGAATAAGACACATTGACAGTAAAAGGGTGAATGTCACTTGGGGGATTGTTTTGTTTGATGTCAGCTTTTATCAACATTATAAAGAAGTTCCAGGATTTTCAACACATTGTGAAGTTATCTTGCATTTCTCCCTACATGCTGTGTTTGGAAACCATAAAAGAATCGAGTCCATAACTGACACCGGTGATAAAGTACCATTTTGTTCTGATGTCTGTTATTGACTTAATAAAAATGCATTGGATACAAGTCCAGCCTAAATAATAAATAAAGGATGGATGAACAAGGAAATTATGGTAAAATACTTAAACAAATTACAATATCATTGTGCATTGAACCCTGGACCTATAACACTTACAAGCTCCAGACTGTAATTTATGAGACGCTGATATGTAACATTGCCGGATCTTTCTAAGCTTGTTATTATAAGCTTGGCTGACAGCATTAGCTTCAGCTGCATGCGTGCGGATACAGAAAAGAAAGAATGTGTTGATACCCACAACATAATGACCCCAAGCTGCCCAGAAGCCCAGAAGCCCCCGTACCCCAATTCAGGAATATCCTCAGTACATACTCTTTGCCTAAGACGTGCTGTGTTGTCAGCTTGGGGGGGTGGGGAGGGGGTGAGGAATGTTGAGTTCACCCTGAAGGTAGCGTGCTTCGGGAGACCAGCCCCATAATCGTCTCCCTATACACATCCCTTAATCAAAACTTCAATCTCCTTGTTCTGTACTTTTCTTCTCACAGACTTACTGGGAATGTTCTGCCAGGTGGATCTCTCACGACACGAGCTCTTGCGTCTCGTCTGGAAAGCACTGCGCTGGAAATGATCTTAATGAACTTCTCATCAGATTCGTCGACTTTGTGCTTAAAAATAAAGCGCCGAGGTATTTGAAAAAGGTCCCAGACCTTCTCCTCACCAGAGTGGAGACACATGATCAGATCACTGTAATATACAGACTACATGAAAGTGACCGATTGCTGCGTTGAGTGCAAAACCAGAAACTGATTTATCTAGTGAGGTTTATATAACACAGAATCTAATACCGTCTGAACAATCCATGCTGTTTATTAGGTACATCTGTTTGTTACCACAAGAAGCCTGCTACATGCAGACTGCAGAAAGGTTCCAGAAATTCACTTACTGTCAGACTACACATCATCTCATCATCAACGCAATTTTAAACATGGTGTGACTGTCGGTGGCAGATATGCCGGTTACGACGTCTCAGAAGCGGCAAGTTTCCTGGGATTTTCACATGCTACAGTGTCCAGAGTTTTCAGGGGAACAGCATGAGGAACAAGAAACGTCCAGTCTGTGGCATTTCTGTGGCCAAAAGCACCTCGTGAGAGACGTCACAGGGGAACGGCCAGACTCAACAAATCTAACGGGAATGCTGCAACGGCAAAGATTACCGCTCAGTACAGTGGTACGCAAAAAGGCATCTCGATCCTTGAAGTGGTTTTGAAAACCCAGTTCCTGGGTTAAGAATGTCTGACCTACAGGCAACTTGTACTTACGAACGGCTGCCATAAAGTCTACTATATGAATAATATGGGTAAAATGCAATGGTTCGTAATAACAAAAGGACTCACTACTTTGTGACGCTGGTAAAAACATTGCATTCATCAGCTCAAGGTACAGTACAGTACATTAAATATATATTACATACTAAGAGAAACATCTGAATAACTGATGGCAAATAAGAATCATATGCACCTGTTCTGACTTACCTATAAATTTGACTTAAAGACAGACTTGGAATGGATCTTATTTGTACCTAGGGGGCTGCCTGTATTACTTGGTGTACCTAATAATGTGGCCACTGAAAGTGTATGTACACGTATCAGAGCTTTCTTATCACAAGAGGTGACATCTTTTAGCCCTGCAAATATTATCGCAGAGTATTCTTCTCATTTTCTAAGCAATATCTGGTGATAAAAGCCATTTACCAACTGGAAAAAAAAAATCAGAACCAGAGGATTTCACATTGGGACCCAGACAGTTTTCCAGTAACTGTGTTAACGCTTCATAGACATGCCTCTGGTCGGCCTCAAGCTGAATTACAGAAATGTATCAGCCGTCGTCACATGAGTCACTCATGTCATCAGATGTCCTTAATAAAGATCGCAGAACTGAAAGCAGTAGATAAACTGACACGATTTACAGGCAGGCACTGCTGTAAATACAGCGCCGGCTGTACGGAGAACCATCGCTCTCGGTCGCCTGACCCCCATTCGTCTTATTTAAGACTGTAGGACGGAGGTGGAAGTGGGACATTTACTGGACATTACGACCGAGACCAAAGGCGCCAGGGCCAGAGCTGAGAGGGGATACTGTGACTGACATCGGACCGGACATTTGATTCGAGCATGTGGGTAAACAATGTCTCCATTTGAATCAGGCAGCTGGGAGGACGGCTCTGCAGATGGTGCAGATAGAGCAGTGAGGCAGTGTGATAAGTTGAAGTGGGTCAGGAGAGCTGCCAGGTAATAAAATCAGCCCTACAGCTACAGCAGTAGCTGTAACCACAAAGTTGGGGTTTGAGTAGCTTGCAGGGCTTTTAGTTTCCCTGAGCGATGTACTTCTCCTGAATGAATGTGTGAATAAAAAGCTTCTAATTTACTTTTTATTTAAGAAAAACATTGCCAATAACAATAATTATAGGCACAGACGGTGAAATCTTGTAAGAATGTGGAGTTGGAATGTGGACAATTATGTTCCCATGCACACCTGCACACAATGAAATGTTTTCAATCCCAAAATTATAACAATATATGCTGGTGTCACGCTTAACTGCAAATGGTGCTTCCAGTGCTTCCCGTACGGTTGTTCAGTGTGTCACACTCTTATGCCACCTGAAAAGGGCGTTACGATGACACTGTCATGCGTTCTATCGTGTTCTGGCAGAACATTCCATCCGTTGAAAGCGTGCCGTTTACCTGCGGGGCCTGTTGCAAGTTGAGCACCCGAAATTTCCTTTTAATTTCTGAGTCAGAGGTCTGACCTGAAACTTTTTGGCTCCGTGTACCTCCCTGAAGTTTTACGTCTACAGATTGTCAGTTTGTCTACGGGTCAGTTCTGATGATGCCGCTAGCCAGAGTATATAACACATAAATATAGCAGAAGTAAAACCACAGCAAACTTGGGGAGAGTGACCTCAAAAGACAAGGCATTTCCACAGAGTAAACAAAATGGACATAGGGTGTTCTGACAGGCTCACAAGGTGTCTCTGGGTCAGGGTGGGGTGTGGCCCCAGCAGAAAATGTTTGTTTATTATGGTTAGAAACTGGCTACAGGTGAATGAGGGCCCCTGATACTGTTACCCTTTGAGTCTTTAAATCAGAAAGGGCCATTGGTTATGTGGTTTTTCACTTTCAATTACTAATTAGAGTCCTCACACCTGGGTTTGAACAACTGACCTAAAGTTTATCCTAATACCCTGCAGACACTGGCCCTTTGAGGATAACATTACCTTACCCCTGCTTTAAATTCATTTCTGACCCCCTCCTCCCCACCGTGCCGATATGCTTAATTATCCTGGAATGTCTGAGACTGCATTGCCACCCTGTCTGTATTAAATATAATAACCTCAGCTTAAATACAGAGTACTGCTCCTGCAGCTCACCATGCCCAGCATCCGCAGGAAAGCTCTGGGCTTCACCAGGACACTGACGGTGGTGAGGAACGGCCTACAGATCAAACAGAACTCCTAATCAGCCCAGAGCTCTGCCCTCGTAACTCACAGGAGCCCGGGGAGAAGATTAAGAAAAACTGTTACAGGGAAACAGTCCAGACCTTAATCCACTGTGGCTACAAGGAGCTGTATTTTATTGCATTTTTAAAGTCCTGATTCGCAATTATATACTTTTACCAGCATTTTGCTGATTTTCAAGTTGTTTTGCTCCATTATAAAAATATCTCAGGCTACAAAAATCAATTATACTCTTTAATTAAAGTAAAATTCAATTATGCATCAATTGAAGGTTAAGGCCCATTGCTGTTATTTACCGGACAGTTCAGTAGATCCAGTTTAAGAACTAACTGACACGCCTCTCATTAGGATTTAAATCTGAAACCAGCTGATTACAAATCCATTTTTTTAAGTGAATTTCTGAATTTCTAGACCCAACAAACATCCTGGAAAAGGCTAAGTATCGAATATAGTACAGCAGAGATGTGAATAACTATACAAACAAATTTTTGTGCCAATGATTAGAGGGAGATAATAAATTTTAAAGTAATCTGTTCCTTTGACTGGACTAAAATTACATCATGTAGTTAGAAGATAGATCAGAGTGGCAGATTAGTTGAAATCTCAAAGCCAGAACAAATCATTAAAAAAATTGCTTTTAGAAGTTTGGTATTTCAATACTCGTAGAATTTACCGGACATCAAGTAGTCATATCAGGGTTATAATATTATTTTTTTTACTTGCTCAGTATTGCAATAACTAAAAACACCCCTATCATTATAGCACACCTCCTAACATAGCCCAAATAGTGCCCAGCAGGTGTTGAGGTGTCTTGTAAGGCGGAAGACGGAATGCATTAAGTCCTCTCATGTGCCATAACTGATCTCAATTGAGATATTAATTAGTATCCTCATGCTTCGAAAGAAACATAAAGAAAACCTTTTCTCTTCACAATGGCTGTTGTTTGTTATCTGTAATCAAATTACGTTGTTCTATTTCACTCTTTGTGATTCAAATGGAGCCTGTTGAAATAACAGAGAAAGCAGGGGAATGATAGATTGAATTGATAATGTAATTTAACAATCAGACTCCCCAGGGGGCAAACTGAGAAGAAGCCTAATTGAGAATACAAACAAAGAAAATAGATTGATGATTGAGATTCCCCTCCCAGGACAGACCGGACAACTCACTTACAGATTCCCAGCTTCTCTACAATACAGACCCAGCTGGTTTTGTAGGTGACAGGAACGTTACTCAGGGCAGGTGGAGGAGGGTTCTGTGGGGTCTGATACAGGTGGTAAGGAATTCAGAGAAGAGAGTGATGCAACAGACATAACCAGGGGTTAAAGTGCGATTTGGCAGGTGGGGGGGACCCTAAGATCTAGTGTAGTGGTGCAGTGGGAAAAATGATTCACCTCAAAGTGACCTCCAAATTGACTCAGACTATATCCACACAGACTTTGCAAATGAAGACCACCTCCATCCACACAGGTGTTTTTAAGTCGTTTACGAAAGTATTTCCATACACACTGAAACGTGCAAAAGCGTATATGAGGTGGCTATTAACCTACGTGCGTGCATCAACACGCTGATCGGTAAATTCGTTTTGCAGCAGCGACACTGTGTGCTTCACTGTGTGCTATTTAGCTGCATACAGGTCAGTAACAGAGAAAGTGCCACAGAGAGCAGCTGTTCCTTATCTGTGTTTGAATAGTGTTTATTTTCGTGTGAGGTGACCAGGGCTTCGCCTCAGTATGCGTACTTGATCATACTAGTGTTCTTGCGTATCTATTTTATGTCATCTGCCATTGCTGAAGACCAGTTCAAATGCTAATGTCCAGAGGACAGTAAAAATCCCCGGATGTCGTTCTTGCCTCACCCCAAATATCAAGAATTTGTCGGAGGCATCCTGGCCAAAAGAGACCAATCTAATGATTCACTGCGCCCCAAGTTTGTTCTTGGGAGCAGTGTTAGCAAGACTGCTCTGTATGATACAGTGTTTTCACTTACTCTCACTGCAACTGGAACATGGAGTTTCAAGAATATGGCTATGGGCGTGTTCATAAAAGGGGGAGTTAAATATGCTGAGGTAGTGTGGCAAAAGGCGAAAGCGGAGACTAATGTCTGAAACTGCCAATGAAATGCCAATGAAACTGCCAATCAAATGTATTTATTTATTAAACAAAGGTGCCAGAACCCTTCCAGATCATTCCGGCCCACTGGACATAGGATTTACCCAAGGGTTTAGATCAGTGTTTCCTAATGCAGTCCTCAGGGATCCCCAGAGAGTCCTTATTTTTGCTCTCTCCAAGCTCCCAGCTAATCATGAACACTGAATACATACTGAGGTACAGGTGTGTTGGGAGTTATCATAAAGGCCTCGAGGCACTGATGTAATGCATATCAAATATTGCAACAATCAAGAGAAGTGCTTTCTCAAAATTTTGACTCTTGCTCCAGTGACGGCATTGCCGACAATTGACTCCTTTCTAGCAGCTTCCAGATGTAGCCCCCTGGAATGCTTCTCCAGCAGTCTTGAAGGAGTTCCAACAAGTTCTGGATACAAGTTGACTGCTGTGCTCCTACTGTTCTATCAAACTCATCCAAAAACCAGCTCTATGGGGTTTAGGTTGGGGGATTGTGGGGCAAAGTCTCCGTCACAGCGCTCTCTCTCTCTCTTTGCTTGATCATAAGATAATACTTGACACATAACCTCAAGGTGTGTATAGTGTGTATATCCTTATCTTGTTAAAAAATAAAGATTTTTAGTCGGTATGTCCAAATTTTTGATCGGTACAGTGTAAGGAATAGTGCATCAGAAGACCCTTATACTTGTCTAGATCCATCAGCCAGAGGAACAGTGAACAGTAGAGATGGCAGGATGACTGTAACTGACACATGAGGTTATTTAACATGGCTTTAAGCTCCACTGGATCTACCAAGATGGTGAGATGTTTGGTGAGAAATCTGGAGAACCAAGTGCGGAGTGCGCACGTTTAATGATTAACAACAGGGCTCGACACGCAGTGAAATGTTATCCAGGAGTCAGGGTCGAAACAAGCCAAGTTCAAAAGCAACCTGAAGCAAGACGAATACCAAGTCCAACTCACACACCAAATGCAGGTTCAGGAAACAGGCAAGGATACAGGAACGAGAAGTTGATTGGAAACACAGAGAGGCGCAGAGTGTTCCGTAAAAATCAGACTCGTTACCTTGCATTGAGCTACCTTCCAAAAAAAAAAAATGTCTTAGGTCAACTAAGGTTAATTAAGAAATGTATACCAGGATTGACTAGTGTTCTGTTTTGCTGCTTTGTGGTCTGGATGGATGTGGCTTCATCCATTACTTGTATCAAACATACAGATAACATTGATTCCCATGATTTGCAGTAAACTTTGCTAATTTGACAGTAACACTCACAGATAGTCAGCTCTGGGTCTCAATGGCACAGCAGAACGTGTATCGTAAGACCATAAGTTTCCCTCGATGTACTGAAGTTACTGGTTTGTGATCTGGATCTAATGTCGTTTATTGGAAACAGGAAACGCACCGGGATCTTTTGCTTATAAGAAGTTTCAGAGGAAGAGAGTGTGAGTCAGAGGATGCTTTCATGTAAGAACAAAATGAGGAATTATCATAAAGTTTGCTGGTTTGCTCTTATTGTATTTCAGTGACCCTATTGCAGATTACAAACCAAACTTAAATGAACAACCTTTCTGCTATACTGATAAGTTGTATTTTCTGTTTTGTGAGTTTTCTTACACATTGATTTGTGTTGGGTATTTTCATAGGATTACAGAGACCATATGAAATATTGCTGATTTGTGGAGGGACTCTTTGAACCTTTGTGTTTTGTACTGACTTTTTTCTAGCCATACTTTATTACTTTTTCATTCAAGCCCCCATGAAACAAATGTTTGTGGCTGTCTGAGGTCATGTTAGCTAGTGACAATAATTCATTCTGCAGGTAATATGATGACTTGGTTTTTGAGACAATGCTTGTATGGGTAGGGAAATAGTTCTGAGACCTGAAATGTTTGCATATTCCATCTGAATTTGTGACCGAACGACGGTAAATCATCTCAGCACTACTTTAACCCTGGACTGTATGACTGCAGCCTTCAGTCACAAATAAGAAAATGCAATTAATACATTACAACTGGTGTCAGAGGTTACAGGGTACAGTCGTTACCTGTTTCGAATTTAGCTTGTGGGAGGTTTGGTAGGCGGGTCCAAGCAACAAGAGGAGGCGGGCCAAGGACATCTAATTGGTTGACCCTGCCTCCTCTAGTTGCTTGGACCCACCCCCTCTACAATGTGATTAGTTGTCTCTCTGAACCAATCATTTTTCATTCTGCCCTCAGAACATTTTTTTGTAAGTAAATCTCCCATTTATTTTTATATTTATTGCGTCCAGTCAGTCTTTCAGCCTCGCATGATACTTTCCAAATTAACCTCTGTAATGTTTCGTAATGTACCACAACTAGACAATCTCAAATACAGTTAATGCTGTTACTTTGATTTTCTTCATGTGCCACCAGAACCATCCCTAACTGCTGCTCTGTAACATATGATAACATCCTTTTCCTTCAAGCTCCTCATCTGTGATGACAGTTAACTTGTCAAAATTTGACAGCCTTGGATGTAAAATAACTTCTTGCATCATATATATCATTGTTACATTTCAGCTGTTGTCAGTCGATGATTGCCACCATGTGTATCCTAATTAACAATAAAGTGGTCCGGTTAAGCAGGCAATACAGAAGCCATGCAAGATGACACAAAAAAATGTTACTGTGGGAAAGTTAATACTGACTGTCACTTTATTGCTGTACATCTTTCATAATACAAAGCAGAGTAATGATTATGAAACGAAAATAATGAAAGAAAACAAATAGACTACTAAATAAATAGCTAGCGAGTAGAATCAGAAGATCATAGCTTGTTAACTAGCAGAGCTCTCCGCTTCAACATCCCCTAAATAAGGAACATATTTATTCAATATTTAGTGTAATGACTGTCTGTGGCCAATAGGGGGCCCCCAACCATTGGTGGGCCCCACACAAATGTGTGGTTTTAGTAGCGTTAAACATCACCACTGCAGGTGGATATTGCAAAGGTTACCTATCAGCTTTAGCAAGTGTTGGTGTAACTTTGCACACATTTGAATTTTAAGTATAGCGTTGTTATTATTTGAATTATTATTTTTGTTTCCAGTGTTTTTTTTTCTGGAGTGGCTGAATTTGAGGGTACTAGAACAGTGTTCCCAGCAGGACATAAAAGATAAACTGTTTTGCCTTGTTTGCCCTTGTTGACTGGTAATCAGATTAAGATGAATTTTAATTAAGTGCTATTAAATGCTTCCATCGAAGGAACATAATAAAGATTTTAATTACTGGCTCACTATAAGGATATTTTTTAATTAATTGTGGTACAAATTCATGAATTTGTGAATTAATTTGTGATGTTAATGTGCGAATGTGCACATGCAGCGTTTAGCCGTCCCTGCTATGCTTGCCAGCACAGGAACTCAGATAGGCTGTAAGTGAAAAGAGACAGAGTGACGGGTAAGGTCTCCTCACACGCTATTTAGAGATCCAAGAGTGCGACAAAAACACAAAGGATCTTTTGTGGAATGACCTTAATGTTATTGAAACGAAGAGAAAAATATGTCAGATCGCACAAAAAAATTGTCACTATAAACTGCTGTTATTCCCCAAAATCTTGCTATCACCCATTTTACAAGGCAGGACAGAATGTATTGTCCAAGTTAAATATTGTGGGTATTAAATCAAACTTTTGGGAGAGTGCATTTACTTTGACCGTAGTAGGGATATGTGCAGGGGCACTGAGCCAAGGTAAAAGCTGATTGGCTGCTGGAATGCCCGCTCCACCGTCACTCACCAATTCTGAACATTTCATTGGCTAATTATAAGGCTGGCCAGTCTGTATGAGTTATGGTCCTTCTTTTGCTCCCTACCTTAGAAAACCCTACAATCACCCGTAGCTGGAATGATGGCAGCTTAGCAGGTACGGCCTTGCTAATCCACACTCTTAGGTTTATGGTTGTAAATCTGGCCATGTTGCCTTCTGTGTGCAGTTTGCATTATTGCAGTTCAGGAAAAGCAGTGATTCTATCTTAAGTGATCCCTGTGAAGGCCTGAGTGTCCAGCATATAACTGGCTTCCTTATGACTACTGGGGGAAGATTAGATAAGAGCCTATTCCGTGTGGGCAGATGGGTGTCTGCAGAGCACCCATGACATTTTTATGTTGTTATGATGTTATATATAGACATCTTCATATTTAATGGAAGGGGTCTGCAGCTCTGTGGCCATTGATCAGCAGCCCTGTACCTGCTGATAATGAGATCCATCTGACCCCTGGCTGGCCTCAACAGAGTCAGCTAAGCTTATGTGAGAGAGATCAACCATTCCCCTTATGACAAGGTGCTGCTGCTCATTTATGGCCGATTTTGGAAGATTGCATTCCTTAAAATCATGTACTCAGGGCAGGAGCGCAGTTATAGGCGAATGGATAGGAGGGGCTGAATCTGTACTATTCATGACTTAAACCAATAAAAACACGTTTATCTGGAGGGGGGGGCTAAAGCTAAAGCCCCCCTGAAATAGGTCTAACGATGCCCCTGACTCAGAGGCACATTAGCCTGGTCAGATGCCCCCTTGCTCGTTGTTGACTTGGGGGATGGGGTTCATGAAACAAGGGTAGCTGAGGCCCCTTTTGACCAGAGGCACCTGTCCATCGTCGTGGGTAAGCATTAAAGTGCCCTGTTTGAATACCCTCTCTTTGTCTACTTGAAGACTTTTCGGCCATTTTTCTTTATTCCGGTGACACACCTCTACGCCACCTTCCACTTCCATGATGTTGATATTAAACAGCTCAGCACCGGGCTGCTGAATCTCATGCATCTGGCGTGACACTCATGGTTTCAGACTCTCACGCAAGAAGTCTTATGGCAAATCTGTATTATTCCATTATAAACCTACATCAAAAACATTGGGAGTGTGAAGACTTGTCTCGAATTGAAAATCCTACACCAGCCAGCTGACCAACATTGGCCACCCTGTTGGTGTATATTAAGATGTGGGTCTCAACTTATATGATGAATCTCCAGATTTGTCGCAGTCTGGTTGACACATTGCTCAGTTCCTCTCAGGCCAGATTCACTTTCTGACTGAGAAACCTGGTTGTGTTTCTCCATAACACGCAGAGCGTTTGGCTAAGAAAATGCTAGAGGGTTAGATCTTGAGAGAGAGACACCTCCTTGCCCTTGAGCGAGGAATGTAGTCTGTACCGCTTCGGGTCGAAATACCGCACAGTGTATCGGGCAAAGGTGTAAGAAGGTATCTCGAATTGCAAATGAAGTTATGAAACAAATGCATAAAACGCTACGCTGAGCTTTCAAGGAGGAGCGTGGAAAAAATGTCTCCCACGGGATGGCGGACGCCATGCAGAAATCTGGCAGAAAGCCGCTATCAAACGCATAGCGGTCCAGGGAATGCTCTGCATCCGGGGCCCTTCTCTTGAGACCGCAGACCTCTAGATCATCTCACTTAATCCTGAACGCTGATGCAGTCACTGCGGTATAGATGCACATCTCATTCTGTCCGTTTACAGCAACTGTGACTTTCTTGCGTGTACACCTTGGTCCCCTAGTGAGGATTAATATACGGAAGAACAGAAGAAGATGAAGAACTGGTCAGCTGAGGAGAATCCTTAGGCCCGTGGTCATGTCAACTACATTTATCACTGGAATACGTGGTAGGGAATTAGGCAGGGTTGCCAAATTTGGTCAGCTGACTGGTGTGAGATTTTCAAATTGAGGCAAGTCTGCATATGCACATACACTTGCATCTTCATGCGTGTAAGAGTTTCATTACCTTGTAAATAATCTGCAGGGTTTGCAAACTTCCCCAAAACGTTTGATGTAGCTAATTTTAGGTTTATAATGGAATAATATAGATTCGCTGTAAGATTTCTTGTGTGAACGTGAAAGACTGAAAGTGTGAGTGACGCCAGATGTGTGAGAGCTGGCAACCCTGAATTTGGCCTCTATGGAATGATGACATTTTTACGTGTTATGATAATGGATAAATTCTCTGTTATTGTGTAAGTGGACTGCGGGTATATCAGTGCGGGGGTATTAATGCGGGGATATCAGTGCAGGGGGATCAGATCCTCTGGTTTGTAAGGTTTACATGCCAAAGCAAGTC
Organism: Mormyrus lacerda; assembly: GCA_015163995.2. Lineage (NCBI taxonomy): Eukaryota > Metazoa > Chordata > Actinopteri > Osteoglossiformes > Mormyridae > Mormyrus > Mormyrus lacerda. Next base: position 1,096,159 of record JAABNX020000122.1, on the reverse strand, counting down.
GTGAAAGCCGCAGCTGAAAGAAGCCCAAGATGGCTTCACGCTCCCATTTGGCCACCATCCCCCACAGGTCATGAGAAGCACTGTTACTCTGCTGAGCCCCCCCCCCGAGAACTGAGGGGCTGCAGATATCCTGTGTGCACGATTCCACTCCAGGTGTTTTCTGAGGTCAGAGTGAAATGACGGCTCGCACCCCCCTCTCTGCTTGCGGTTGTCTCTGCAGATATCTCTGGGTGATGCTCCTCAGAATGTTTACATGGCCTCAGACGCCTGGATCCCCCACAGTGCCTCTGAGAGTCACGCATTTTTACTTTCTAAATTTTGTGCTACTAAACCTCCTCGAGGGAAAGACCAGAAAAACCTTCTCCGTGCCGAACTGAAGTGCAGCATTTTTAAGCAGTTCAGCTTGCAAAGTGCTGAAACCACTGGGCTGGATTTCATCTTCTTGTGTTGCTCTTGGGAGTTTTACTTGCGCGAAAATGTTCTGAGGGCAGAAAGAAAAAATGATTGGTTCCAAGAGATAACCAATCAGATAGAGGAGGTGGGTCCAAGTAATGAGAGGAGGCAGGACCACCCAATCAGATGTCCTGGTCCCACGTCCTCTAGTTGCATGGAACTATCTTCTCTACAATCTGATTGGTTATCTGGCAAGTGAGCCTTTCCCTTGTCTTCTCCAAAGGCCAAATGGACTACTGGCACAGTTCCAGCTGCTAACTGCCCTTTTCACTGAGCAGAGCATCTATATCCATGACCATAGAGATGTGTGACGCTTGTACTGCAGAAGACACATCCTTTAAAGGACAGACAGCAAGGAGAAGATATCAATCACTGAGCTCTGAAGCAGCTATGTTTAGGTGTGCTGCTGTTTGTTGTCTGTTCTACTCACGGAAGATTCCACAGCTATGACTCCAAAGGCCATAACTTATACTGGTGCAGAGTTGTCCATCACCCATGGCTAACGTAGGGGAACATGCTATTTCACACTCTTTTGTTTGGATGCCATGATTGATGATTGATTGATTGCTTTACTCATGAACGATGGCTAAATTATACTTTTATATGACAAAACAGGAGGCTTAATATCAGTATTTCAGAGACTATAAGACATATATTAGAGTCATTATTAAGGAGACTGATTTCTGATCTCTGTACGAAAGTCTTGCCCAGCATAAGCAAAGAGACAATAAATAAGTTTGAATTATTATTGAAGTTCCTTTTGCATTCACTGCTAATCACTTCAGGATATTTATATAGTTTTGAATATTTCCATCTTACTTTCTGAATGCAGTTTTAATTAATTAAAATTAAAAAATTTAATTAAAAAATTTAGAATTACAAAGTTTGAAATTGCACAGATATTTACTGAACTCATACATATCGAGGTGAGTCTTTTAATAAGCATTGGGCTCTTTTCAATTTCTGTGAGTACAAATTTATTGTAGAACAACCACTTCTTGCCATGTAGAGTTTAGCTAATTAAATCAGAATAATGAATGATTACATATAATACACAAACACTGATTAACACTCTCAGCCTTTACTCTTTGACTGAGTCTATTTTTTATTGAACAGTGAATGATACTGCAAGAGAAATCGCTGAAAGTGGGGAGGAACAATTGAAATCAATGGCTGCCCTTGTCCAGCTCCTTGCAATCTATTCCCTGTTTTTTAAGTATTGATTGGTGCCGGTGAGTGTTACTCTGTACAAGCCTCAAGCTAGTGGAGGAGTGAAGCTGAGCACCCTGGGTAACGTGACTTCACAGCATGTACGTGTGGGGTACATGTGCCTGAGATGTGCCTACATGGTGAGCTCCCATTGGCTAAGTCTCATCTCCCATGTGCCAATCTCTTTGTTTCCTACAGGCTCTGGCCAATTGGCAGCAAAGCCATCGCTAACAAGGAAAAAAGTATTTAGATCAGAGGTGGGTATTTTCAGGCCCATGAAGACTACAGACGAAGTCTCTATTATTTATATATTCCTGACCTGAAAATCGCACATCCGTAATGTAAATGACTTCTGAGCCTTAGACCTTCTGTTAGGAATGAATTCATGATACCTTCTCTTTTTTATATAAGCTGAAGAATCATTTTAGACTGAAAGCAAAACATAAAATCTCTGCATGAATCTACTCTATTATTTGATATCGCTCCGTTTTTTTCCTAGCAATGATTATTAAAATGACTGTAATGTTGTTCCTAATACAAAGATCCTGTTAGAGAAGCCAATACCTCTGTTCAAAATTGTTAATTGGATCAAAGCTTGTTAGATAAAAACACCAGAAGAATTTCTGCTTAGTAACCCAGTTGAATAATTATCCCAGTTTAATAATTCAATTGTTCTATTCACTTTACATAAAAAAATCATACTACAGTTTGTAACGAGCAAAGGAAGAAAACTAAAAGCATGATCATCAATGTTTCCTCCGTACGGCATTAAAAAATGACTAAATTATTTACAATATAATTACTGTAACTCATCTGAAGTATTCAGAATTTATGTTCCATATAAAAGATGCAGCTGTTGCAGATAAATTTTAAACAATCTTTTTGTTTTTATTCTTTTTTAGTGCATAATTATCCTATTATCAATCAGCGCGTAATCTGTTTCAGCATCCATGAAAATCTGACATCTTGAGATTAAAAGGACTGTTTACGTCTGTCAATGATGCGCAAATTAATGACATTAAAAAATGCAAAAATCCCAGTGCTGTTATGTTAAGGAAATAAAGTGCACTGTCTATGACGTGAATGAACTAACTGTTAATCTAAAGCAAGAATGCATAACAAATTTACTTTCAAGATGGTTCTCCAGCAAGCATTGTTCGTTTCATGAAAGCATGCAAACATCAATCTTTCAACTGTTTATCCAGTGCATGGGGGCTCGAGCGAAACTCATTCAGCAAAGGGCATGGAAATATCACAGATGGGAGACCAGCCCATCACAGGCTACAAACAATGGGCAATTTAGAGACACTATTTCACCTAATTGGAACCCCCGCAACCCCCCACCCCCCCACAACCCTCACACACACACATACAACACAGGGGGAAGACCTGTGAGGCAGCAGTATTATTCTGTGAGCCACTGTGTTGCCAATTTTGAGACATAAAAAGCTAGATCGTTATGCTAAAAAGCATATGTACGATGCATAGCTATAAACATGCTGGCAAGCTAACAAGCTAGCTGGTCTGGAGGGACAGGCTAATGGGCCGATATGCCTGCTATGCTTCTGATTTCCCTGCCCATGACGACCCTTAATGAGCTGGTACCCTTTCCTCCAGCTACACTGTCGTAAAACTGTGAAGCCCGACCGACACCAATTTCAGCTCTTACCGCCGTTTCAGTGACTAGCTTTAGCAATCATACGGCCGTATTGGACTAATGCTAAGGATTTACTCAAGCTTGCTCATTTGCCCAGTTTTAAGAACATTTTCAGTTTACAAATGAAATGCAGTGATGCGGGAATCCTCATTTATGCAAATGCATATTTTTATATGTATATGAATGTTTTATGACCCAGTCTTATGTAACAATTCAGTATGAAATCTGTAAATTCTACCAGTGAGACTCCGATTTCTCAATATGCTGTTTATCTCCTGTTATTTTTTTTTATAATAAACATATACAAATCCTTGCTTGCTTTATAGTAATAAAATGACGTTATGTTTGGCATATCGAGAGAGCATTTGAATAATGAGCACAAGCATTGTTCTTTGTTTAGTTTTCTAGTTAGTAAACCAATTCCCAGACTTCCTGATAAGGGAGTAAGCTGTTCTTTTTCAGCAATGATTCACATATAATTGGATGCACAGTGCTGTAGCTTGCAGTGCCTAGTAATGACAGCAAAACGAATTTGGCCGGCTACATTAAATTGTCTCATAGAAGTTGGGGATAATGTTTCACGCAAGCACGTCCATCCGGCCACTAAATGAGATGGACGTAGGTCGACGTGACCGTGTAGGAGATTTCACGACTGGTCGGACTCTCGATGTCCCCCGGCCTCTCAACAGTTCTGTACCTGAGGCCGCGGTTATTTTACAGGGCAGTCTGTGAATGCGCCCTTGCATTGATTTGGAGGAGAGGCAGAAATGAGGTTGCAGAAGGAGGTAATAAATAAATAAATCCCAGCTAGCCAGCAAGTTTTGAGAATAATATTGGAACGGCCAGGTCTGCGCTTGTCAGCACAGGGAGTCCGAGCAGCACAATGGCAGCTGGTGACACTTAAAAAACATATTAACTCCGCCTCAGCCAGCCGAGGGTCCGAGCTGCTGGCCGTAATAAGCAGAAAAATGTAAAAAAATAAGTGAAAATGAAGAAAAAACTAAAACGATAGCAAACGAAGTCATATACTATCCCACATTTAGGCTTTCATAAAATTAAACATTTAACAGCATGTATTATGGAATGACAGAAGGAGGGTTATGAGAATTAAGGTTAATGAGAATCCCAACATTTGAATATAGGAACAACCTATTAATTAAATGTCAATAAAATCAACTAGAAAAATTTTAATAATAACAACCTTCTTCATTCTTCTTATTATCATTATTATTTATTCATCATTATAATAACGATGATGATAATCATAATGTGACAATAATAATCATATCATGATTATTAATAATAATAATAATAATAATAATAAT
>JAABNX020000122.1:1071229-1084360 GCA_015163995.2 Mormyrus lacerda | reverse complement strand
ACCGTACCCCCCCCCCCCCCCCCCAACCGGCCTTATATTATGAAGCAGGTGAAGAATAAATACAGGCTGATCTTGCATTGATGAATTCTGTAAAGTGGAAAGACCCTCAATTTGTGCCATGCTCAGCAAACTTATGAAACGCACACACACACACACACACACACACACATACAAACACACACAGGTCTTACAGGACCTGCTCCACTCTCATTTTTAAATAAAGGTGTATGTGCATGTGTGTGTGTGGATTATGTATATACTACATTGTGGGGACCAAACATCCCCATAATGTGATAAAAACCTGTTACTTTGATGTTGTGGGGACCATTTTTTTGGTTCCCACAAAGATCAGTGTATGCAATCAAAAAAGCTAAAAATGCCATTTTGTTTGGTTAATTGTGCTTAAGGTTAGTGCTGGGGAGGGGTTAAGGTCGTCATGTTGGGATGTTAGGGTTATTCCCAATGTGTGTGTCTGTGTGTGTGTGTGTGTGTGTCTTGAATACACTGAGCGCCATGTTCTTATGCATCCCGCATCTGCTGTGTTTTACTGTGCTATGCAGTATACAGGGGAACCCTTGCGGTATTATTCAACAAAAAAATACAGTATGGAGATATATGTGTTTTTGGATGGCAAGTCTTATGGGGATTACAGAAGCCATTCTTTGAAAAGCACCTTTTTTTGAAAGGTTCTATGACATTCAGTCAAACACTTAAAAGCGTCACAACAAAGGAAAATGAAAACCATGAAAATGGAAACTATCGTCACTGATGGGGCGGTTAGCGCTGCTGCCTTACACCTCTGGGCTGAGGACTTCAGGTTCCAAGCGTGTGGAATTTGCATGTTCTCCCCATTCCATCCCCAATCTCCAGTTTCCTCCCACAGTCCTAAAACATGCCAAGGTGAATTTCAGTTGCTGTACTGTCCATAGGTGTGAATGTGTGTGAGTGAATGGTGTGTGAGTGAATGGTGTGTGAGTGAATGGTGTGTGACTGAATGGTGTGTGACTGAATGGTGTGTGAGTGTGCCCAGAGATGGATTTGTGCTCCGATCTGGGCTGTCCCCTTGCATCTGTTGCTTCCAGAACAGACTCGTGACTGTGCATAACCCTGTATAAGACAAGTGGGTATGTAATCCAGTTGGTCATCATTATAAAGCGAGTCTAAATGAGTCTACTGTGTAGAGTAGCCTATCGCGGAAGTTACGTTCCCGACCCATCAGCGATAGGCGAAAATCCGCAATACAGAAATACCATATAAATAATTCTATTAATAGTTTAAGCCTTAAAATACCCCTCCCACATGTTTTAAAAGCCATAGGTGAAAATCCGCGATATAGCAGGGGCGCGATAGCTGAACCGCGATATAGCGGGGGATCACTGTATTTGGTTTTAGCAGAGACTTCAGATGCTTTGCTTGACATGGAACAACAATCTATTGATCTGCTTTACCCAGACAATATTATTTCATGCCTCTGCTGCTTCTCTGGAGAAGCACAGTATATCTCATTTTAAACCCAATGAAATATATTTAAGGCTGCAATTATTTCTAAGAGGTACCACTAAAAAAATAGACAACATCAAAAGTGAAGATTAAGAAAGCACTCATCAATAATTCAATCACAAGAATTCAATCACATCAATGCAAGAATTTATAGTCAGATGTATGATCAGTGAAGACCAGGATAGGAAATACTGTCCCGTCTGGAGATGCTTGAAGTGGACATGAATCTTAATTGTCGTCTTAGTCTTCTAACATTTTGTTTTTACTTTTTCTTCAGGTACCATTCCGCTTTTTTTTAAGTGTCATGTGACCTTATCAACCAATATAGATAGAGAGATGCCTTCCCATCTGACAGAACTCAACAAAAACAGAACAAAAATACAGCTCTTTATGAATGTTGTAAAATAGGGAGTAAAGCGAGTATACATGAAATCAAGATTTTCTTTTTTCAAGACTAAAGGTAATATGTGAGTTCATCACAATTCTGGTTTTGACTATAATTTGTAGCTAAAGAGGGTAACAGGTGTGACCGCACAGGGTAGATCGCTGATCCCCGGGGCCGCTGCTTCTGCTCCGCCACACGATGCTGCTTGACTTGATCATCGCCATGTGGAAGAGCCAGCTTCTGTCCATGTGCTAAGAGGTGAGGTCATTCCTGCAACTCACGCGCCGTAAGCGGCACGCGGGTGTGAGCGTCCGCTGATGCCGACATACGCACGTTAAATATGCATGAGGTGAATGGCTTAAACGGGCACGTTTGCTGACAGTTAACCTGAGACCTGTGTTGAAGCACCTTAGATGCTTAGCTCCTCAGGTGGGTCCACGTTGGATTTGCACGCTCAATGTCGATTTTCGGGTTTTCTGCTGTGATTTGCAGTGCAACGCCACCACAGTCAAGCGCGTCTCAAATTATTCTGCACGGAAAACATCTCAGCAATTTTTCAGCTAAAATAAAAAAACTATTTCACGACATTGCAATCTGAAATTCGAAAATTACTCACAAAAATCTATACTTCTTACAAACTTTCTGTGGCTGAAATCTTACATTTCTATATATTAATATGGATACACAAACTGTGTGAGTGAATGGTGAGTGAGTGAGCCCTGCAATGGGTCGGCACCCCATCCTGTGTTATTCCCTGCCTTGCGCCTGTAGCCCCTGGGATAAGCTCCAGACCTCCACGACCATGAATAGGACAAACGGGTACAGATACTGTATGGATGGATGTAAATTTTGTAAAAGTGCTGCACATATTTTATACGATGAGTCCTACACTGTTTCATACTCTTATGTATATACTGTACTGATGTGTTATATAATGCCTCTCTTTCACTGAGCGAAAATGCAGTCATTCTTAGAAAAATAGTCGTAGGAGGGAATAGGTCTCCAAATTCTTTTTATTCTCTGACTGTCGGAAAATAGCACATTTCCATATCACTTTTTTATACGCAAATACAGAACCCTAATACAATCCTTATTCACTCCTTCACAATTCCTCATTCATGTTATTAAGGATCCATTGTGAGCAAATACTAAAGCCTGCCTAGGAACTATGAGACACAAGAGCAGGTTTTATGAGTCTGCTGTTAAACAGTTTCTCTGCTCACATCAATACAGATTTATACCTGAAAGCGAACAGTTATGTTGTTATGGTAGTGGGGGTGTTGCGATCTTGATGTCAAACAGACTGCTGTGAACATTTCCCAGTGATATACTAGTTGCTTGGTGTGTGTGTGTGTGTGTGCGTGGATTAGGTTTACACTGTATATCACATTGTGAGGACCAAATATCTTTCACAATGTGATTAGAACCTGTTATTTTGACTTTGTGGGGACTATTTTTCTGGTCCCCAGAAAGACCTGTGAGTGCAATCAGAAAATAAAAAATGCCAAACGTCTTGTATTTCGTTTGGTTGCTTATGGTTAAGGTTAGGGCTTGGTAGGGGTTAAGATCAGGTTGTCCATAGAATGAACGGAGAGTCCCCACAAAGATATAATTACAAACCTGTGTGTGTGTGTGTTACCAGAAGAGAGAATTCGTCACGTATCCCCACCCAACACCAACCTACAGAGAAATGATACTTTATTGAAATGTTCTATTAATAGATGTGACCAGCACTGGCATTTATACAACAATGTTAGTATAGGAATGACATATATGACATATTACGGGGCAGAGCTATGTGTAAACTATCATAATTTCAACTATTTTCAATTGATTTTAATTTGAATGTCAGGGCAGATATATGGAGTAATAGCTTTAGAAACATGCTTACATTATTTACTTCATTTTATATATGAAAACGTTACACTTGTGAAGGGCTTAATGATAGCAAGCCGCCAACCTCATGGGTACTGGGGTCTCATGCTTTCAGCTACTTCATCCTCCCATTATAACTTTATCAAGCAATTCTGTGTCCCATTAGGACTGACTGATGCGCTCTTTATAGCCGTGTCTGATTGATTGATCATGCCTAGGTCATGCTTGTGATGTGACAGGCATAAGGACCCAATTAAATAATGGCGGGCAAACCGATTGCACGAGTACTGATGTGCTGATATGTAATCTCTCCCAGGTAATCATGATGTGAAGGAAATGTCAGCCATAAATCAATCAGCAAGCAGGCGTGTAAAGCACACGGTCTAATTAAGGTGCTCCCTTGGCTTTTGGCTTCACATGGGGAGACGGGGCAGAGCACCATCCAGAGATGGGTCAGAGTCAAACTGAACGTGCCCTGGGCTGACCGCCTGCCAGCTCGCCGCCAGCACTGGGACTGGAAAGCCATATTCGGGAGCTTTTGTCTTTGATACATTCGTCCGCAAAACATTCCACTGATTGTGCTTATATTTCATTTCATTCAGTCAAAACTTCTCATCTGTTTTATGGCGAGAGGGAATGATCCACGACGCAGCTTCAAAAACTAGGGGATCTTTTTTGAAAACTGGACTAAACATGCAAGAAACAAAAGGGACCATGAGGGGTCAAATCAAGGGCAGGAAGGTGGACCAAAGACCAAAAAGGGCTATATCTAACATGAAAGGTCCATTAGCACGGGCAGGAAACATGAACACCTACATCACCCACAGTGATCGACGCAGAAACAAGGCAAGGACAGGCACATATATACATATACATGGTTACAGGGCTTAAAAAAGAGACAGATGTTGACTACTAACAATTACAAAGCTTTAAGGATACAAACGCTGAGATGAGAAACATAAGTAACGGGGCATAACTGGAAACTGGACATGGAGAAGGATGTCAGAACAAAGATGCAAAACTAGAAAAAAAAACACAGAAATATAAATATGCAAACATAATAAACAAGGAATCAACAGATAAAGGGTCAGTGCATGAAACTCTTCGACAGCCATTTGAAGCCATAATGGTGAGGGGTGCTTGAGGAACATTCAGTCGTGCATGTAGCGGGCCTGGGAACAGGGGAAAACACAAGGGACAGTGAAGGTGCGAAAGAGCAGAATGAATATGCCCAGCACCCCCTATTGGCTAAATGGGGACATTGACAGGACGAATCAGGGGCTGATCTGATCTGTCTTCATATGTACCTGGGCAACCTGGTCAATGTATACAGCTCCCCAACTTGCTGGGCACGTTTAGATGAAGTTCCTTTCCCAGTGATGTAAAGGTTATAAATGTAAGACTGTGATTGTAACTTCCGGCGTTTTCTCTATGTCTTTTAGTTCAGCCCCCCCTCCTCCCCGGCTCTACAAACTATGTGCGCTTGAGTCCATTTTCCTGCCTGCCTCAATCCAGAACCTTCCATCTAGTCAGTCTTCCAAAGTCCCAGCAGATGCTAACTTCTAATGGTGTCCTGGCGGTACAGCCGGGGCGGTTTGGAGTATCTCGTTCGATTTTGCAGTAATAAACCCCGTAATAGAGAAGCCTCTGGGTCTCGCTATGGCCGACACATAAAGTGTGACAGTAGCATGTAGAATTGGTGTATGTCAGCATCATTACCAGTAAAACCTGGCCATTTGTCTATCAAAGGCAGGGTTTTACCTTGAAATTATGCTTTGACAAGTGCTGGGTCCCCTGAATGTGCCGGAGTATCCGTGCCCCCCCTGACTGGAGCTAAAGACTGTGTGGGCTGTAACACCACAGATGACAAGGGTCCATGAACAAAGACATTTTGTATACAACAGAAACAGCGATGATTTGTTGTCATGGTGAATCAGATTCCCAGGAACTCTCATGCCGTAGCTCTTCTCAATCTTTACTATTTCTCACGAATTTACTGGACAGTTCTTGGCTGGTAACTGGCCCGCTTTGGCAGCCACCGTACTAACAGTGCCCCTTAATGGATTTGGGCGCTCAAATTTAATATTTATTGTTAAGATTTATAGTGTCTGGAACACTAATAAACAATTCATCATTAAGTGAGGCATGTCTGGCACAGCACAGAGACTAAAAGATATTAGCCATTTTATATATATATATTTTTCATTAATCTAGTCAAATTAAGTTTAGTGTATATTATAGTGTATGACTGATTGTACTTTTAGGATAATTTGTTCTAGAAGTTGGGCAGAGTCATAGGACAGGTTTGGAGTGTTGAAGCTGTTTGCTTTTTGGGTATTAAACGTGACTTTAATGACTATTTTGTTTTTACAGTCTCTTTTCTGTTCAGTGTCCTTGCCGTCTGCTTGAGTATTTTCTCTAAGGCCTTTGCTTGTTGTACATTCAGTTCTGATTCAGCATCTGCCATGCCCATGCTGAACACCTCAGGTCCATTGCCAGCCAAACTTGCGGCCCCCTTAAAGGCACGGCACAGGTTCTGCGCGCTTCACTCTTGAAGCGCATGCAGTCTTTCTGGTTTTCCCACCCTGCACCTTTCTGCTTAGAGACTGCACCCTTTAATACATTTTAGCGGCAGTGGAGGTATTCATCCATGCCGGCGTGCTGACAGCTGTTGTCTTTTCAGCATTAGCGGCGGCTAACAAGCTGGTTCTTATCTCACCCGGGGCTCTTGTCCCAAGTCACATAGTTATTCTGCAACGAAAATTACCCAGTGTGAAAATGTATAACAAAAAAGTCATGTCTTTTTTCTACTTAAGCAATTAACTTCCATCAAGTAAAAGTAGATGGCGGTTGAATCCCTGCTTTGTACTCTTTCTTTTATATTGGCAAATATGATTTTTTATTTGATTATCACTCAAAGTGTAGGTACTGGGATTTATGGGAAGGAAATCTGTCTCAGATTAGACCTAAACTGTTTCCAGGCCTGAATGTACCGTTTTCTCTTTTCTACAGGACATTATGTTACAAGTTTTTACTCATTGCTTTTACTGCAGGTATCTGTCAACATTGTCTCTGAAATAGTGTTTCTCTCCAGCTACATTTCAGATCTCCCTCTCTGTATGGAAACACCAGATGGTGAGGCAGGGAGCTGAGTAAAGTTCAGCAAGGCAGAGGGTTTTTATTCGAGAACTGCAGTGGAGATGTGTTTAACAGAGGATGCAGGGAGGAGCAAAAACAAACCAGCAGCCATTTTGAAAGGAAAGGGTTGAAACTTAATGTTGGGGCTCGTGGGAGTTTTACTTATGCAAAAATATTTTGAGGGCAGAAGGAAAGATGATTGATTTAAATAGATAGCCAATCAGATTGTAGAGGAGGCGGGACCAACAAATCATTTGTCACTACAATCTGATTGGCTATCTCTCTGAACCAATCATCTTTCATTCTGCCCTCAGAACATTGTCATGTAAGTAAAACACTCACAAATGTTGTTGGGTCCAAGCACCTTTACCGTCCCAGAGAACCTAAATTAAAATCAATCTTATTTATTTAATGACTGAGAATACGGCACAGATGAAGTGAATTTGTGGGCTGGTCACATGACTTTGCACTGCCCCGAAAAGTCTATTCCATCCCCTTGTTAAAAGGCAGGGGTGGGGCGGGTGCGGGGTGACAGAGGCACTCGCCCTTGCTGAAAGCTGATTGGCCCCTGGAGTGTCCCCTCCCTGTCACAAAACATATTGTTGGCTGATGATAAGGTCAGCATCTCTTCTTATGCTCCCACCTCAAAAACTCCTACAATCACCCATGATTTTTCCACAAGGAAATAAATACATAATCAAAAAGAAAAATGTGGTTGAGAATTTGTTTCACTTCAGGAAGATGGAATACCTTTCATGAGAGTAATGCATCTTCAGTATGTCAGATGCTGTATATTCAGGCCAATGTTTATTCAATCTACATGTAGACACTGTCCAGCCTGGAGCACTGCATCCATCAGCATGAGCATTGAGTCTTCTTCTCTCCTTAGTCCCTGCAGTCGAAAGACGACAGCAAAGAATGGAGGGAGCAGATAGAGAGAGAGGTGACACGCCTGGGCCCCAGAACAGATCAAGCTAATTCAGCATCTGACATGACAGGTTCTGTCATGACTCGCCCTCCAGCTTGCGCCGCGTTTAACCAGCAGCCGCTCTCCCGTCCCCAAGAGGGTGGCCCAACTGCAAGGGTGACACTCACCCATACGCATTTTTTGTCCTACATGGCAGGGCTCACAAAAGCAGCAACAAGAGCTGTCAAATAACCAACACAGTATGAGTCTTAGGGGGTATACGGCGTTACTCATTTTACACTCATAACACTTGTTTCTCATTTGTGGAGGCAGAAAAAGACAACAAAATAGCAGGGAAATGTAAATACAAAACTCTCTTCAGTTAGCAGGAGTCTATCAATTTGATGGCACCCAGTAACAACAATAACAACAATAATAATAATAATAATAATAATAATAATAATAATAATAATAATAACAGACAATATAACACAATAAAAATGCAATAAAAAAAAAAACTTGCATTCGTATGTTCCCTTTAAATGCAATGGAAATCGATAACAAAGAAGTGATACATTGAAATAAGAAATCTTTATTGTTGTGTATATACATTGTAACGTTTGGTCGTGTAGTCACTGAGTAGCCCCATACATCAGACCAGAGGCTTTAGCTAGCCTCCCCCATTAATAAGCAGCTGACAGTGGGCACAGCATGCTCATCTTTCTGAAAGCATCAATTGAACAGAATATTCTTCCCTGTGTACTAACCTTCATTTCGTCCTGTTTTATAATCCTGTCAACATTGGCTTTGTTAACCCACTCTATTGTCAGTCCCTCATTTTGAGATAAGAAAAACCAAACCTCCACTCAGTCCAAATCTAAAAAAAATTTATTATATGCTGTTGCAAAATGTTTGCTTTCTCTACCATTTAATAACTCAGGAGGAAGACATTCGGGGGGGGGGGGGCATGATCAGCATAAAGCAATCACAGTTTGATCATTAATAGCCATCTGCTGTTACAAATCAAATTGTTGTACAACTGTTCAACAGCTGGGAAGTTAAAAAAAAAAAAAAAAACAACATAAAACGGGTTTGCAAATAATGTTGAAATATACTCAGAAAAATCCAAAGGAATATTTTTGCCCAGCAGACTGTTGTTCTGTTCAAAAATGCAGGCTGTAAAATCTAATTACGAGTTAAAGTTGAAATGCAAAATTTTGTATTGTGAAGTGCTTTTGGATATTGGGTGAGTAACTGTGCAGGATTGTCGACTCTCATACATGTGGTGCAACATTCATACTTTCAGACTCTAACGCTTACAGCAAATCTATAGTATTCCATTATAAACCTAAAATTAGCTATATTAATAGCTTTGGGGTAGTTCAAACCCTACAGACTATTTACAAGGTGATAAAACTCTTACATGCATGAAAATACGAGTGCAGACAATCTCACTCCGGCCAGCTGACCAAAGTTAGCAACAATGACTGTGCAATTTCATTGTTTGATTTTGGTTTATTTTTTATTTTTGAATCTGTTTCATATTCAGAGACATTCAGTAAAATTTGGGATTTTAGTTGGCGCAAATTAAAAAGTTGCGAATAACAAATCGGCAGGAATACCATCCCATGTAAATGTCGGCGGCTCAGCTCTCGTCCTCCAGGGCAAAGAAACTGTGCTGGCTTCCCCTTAATTGTCCGCTAAACGGCAAACAATTTTTGCTAACTTTTTTTGAATTACCCTTACAGTGTGGCCGCATGGAAAATAGATAAATAGCGCTCCAAAAAGGATCCGTAGCGTGGAAATAGTTTTTTTCCTGCAAGGTTCTGTTGGGAAACAAGGATACAATTATTTCATTTTTTGCAACTACTTACGCAGTTCAGGATCGCAGTAAGGCTTCAGCCTATTCCAGGAAGCACAGGACACAGGCAGGGGACCCTGGATGAGAGGATGAGAGGTACAGTCCTATGATTATGTATAATACTCTTAAGATAAATTGTTAAGTTCTTGCTGTATTGTCTGCGCATGGATTGCCTCATGGTCACATTACCTCTAAGGTAAAAGGGTCTTGAGTCTTATTGCGTTTTAATGCCCATTCCAAGGATGGGGTTTAAACACAACATCTACGAGGGCAGCCTGAGGACACGCTGCTCTTGATCCATTGAGGTTTCAGCGCCGTCTGACGCTGATTGAACAGCTGACAGGCCCATACATCTTGCTGCTGCACTGCACACCACTAACTCTCACTGACTGAGATCAGTCACCACCCTAGAGATGTGAGCAGGAAACAGCTTCTCCCCTTTAATGTGGGGTTTTCGCTTCTCCTGATCAGCCCATGTAGCATAATTGCAGCTTATTACCCACAAATAGCCAATCTGTTGCTAAGTAGAGGGGCGTAAGGTATCTGACAGAGGCAAGGCGGGCATCTGTCCACACCAGAAAAGAAGTAGCCAGTGAATTAAATGCCCAAGTAATGCTCGGCTAAGCTGTTTAGTCTTGCCAACAGCTGCAGGTATCACACCACTGGAGTCCAGACACCCACCACACCTAATAAAGCTACTTAGCACAGTAGCGGTAGGACCTGCAGGGTATGTGACATGTGTAGTAGCATGTTTAGTCGTATTACACGGTTTGCCTGCTTCTGCAAGCAGTCTGAAGTGTAGTCTCTCCTTTGACTTGGGATGTCAGGTGGAGCTAGAGGTTTGGGAGTCTAGGAAGGCTCGGTAAGTCTGAGTCAGGCTGTTGAAGTTGGTCTAGACCACTTAATAATGTAACTCAGCGGTCGCGGTCTGCATCACCTGCAGCGCCATTGTTGCTCTGATGATACATAATATCCTTGAAAGCGTCAAGATGAACTGATACTGTGCAGTGACACCGATGACCTGAAAGCTGAAATCTGCCACACGTTGGAAGCCAAGAGAAAAGCCAAAAAGATGACTTGGCAAGGCTCTTCGGGGGATCCTCCATGGACTTCTCATCCGAGCGTCGGCAACCCCGGAGGCTGAAAGTGGATTAACGATAAAGTTAAAGAGCAACTAGTGTGAATTTTCTTGAGGTAACTGTCAAATATTGCATCCAGATTAGGATTTCATTCAAAGGGATCAAAACCAAGCAAACATGGATCTGTTTGTCTGCTACATTTAAAAATGGAGAGTCTGCGTTTACACGCAAGGCACACCTGCATTCTCAGGTGCTGTGGGTAGCGCCATCACTGCCTCACTGGATGTTATATTTCGTAAAATTAGAAATTATTACCGGAACAAGCTATGGCACCTTCTCTCACTTTAAGAACAATCTTCCCCTTTTTCCTCTCTCTCTTTCTCGTCAAAAACAACACAGCTCTGAGCACTTGTTAGTAGATGAGTAATGGCCTAGAACGGCGTATGCAGGAGTTCGGAGTCTGCCTTGGAGAATGAAACACAGGCTGGTGCTTTCCTGGCAGGGCTTGGGCCTTCAACCTTCATAAATCACACCCCAGGAACCCAGGGAGTGGGAGGCAGCAATTAGAGTCCACTGGCGGAGCTAAAGATGGAGGGAGATGTGCATTTATGCCTCATTATGTGGCAACTGGAGAGCCGCTCAGACTTGGACAGCTTCGGGAAGGTCAACCACAGGATTTAGCGCAAGAACATATCTGATGCTCAAACCGCTGAATGTTCTAGAAATCAACAGTGTGTTAAGAAGTTTTTCCACCCATCCGAAATATCTCGGTATATTCCCTATATGAGCCTAAAAACACACAACACTGCTGTTATTTTCAAATCCATTTAAATGTTTATTTTATTAGCCCAGTTTAGACTCCCATAGCTAAACCGCTTGTGCCCCGCTGTCCTAAAGATGAAGCTGATATCCCTGACTCTAAATAAACCTCCATCGCATCCAGTTATTTTATGTTCTCAGAGATGAGGGCTGACTCCTATGCATGGGTGCTCTGATCCACCGCGACCCCAACTTCTCACCCACACTTGTTACTCACGCCAAAGGAGAACCTTTGCAGTTCAAGATGAAGCTGTATTGTGGAGAACCTTAAAAGACTGCTGTGGGCCGTGGTGGCTTGATGGTCAGGGAAGCGCACTTGTGATTGAATGATTGCAGGTACAAATCCCTCACCAGCAAGACACCACTGAGGGACCCTGACCAAGGCACCGCCCCCAAGCACTGCTCCCCGGGCGCTGAATTGGCTGCCCCCTGCTATATGTCACATATGGGTTAAATGCAGAGAACACATTTCATTGTTGTGTGCTGTGGTGTGTCAAGAATGACAATTAATCACTAATTCTAAAAAATTTAAAATTAATTTTAACCCCAGGACAATGTGCGACTAATAGTGTTCAGTGACACCGTGAATTTTACACATGCATCCCTTCACATGTCACAACTATCTCAAGTGTCATTTGAGGTTTGCCTCATGCAAAAATATATGCGTGGCCATCTGCACACCTTACTGTCCCCTATCTGATAGAAGATGCCAGTTAATAATCAATTAATAGTCACTTCTCTCTAAATGAATACAAACCCAATAGTTACATATTTCTAGGACAGATTTGTTCACAGCCTGCATCCCATGTATTTTCCATTGTCCTCTGCGTCCTAAAGCATACTGTGTACTCTGGATGCTTTATTTTTACTCTGGACTGCAGTGGGTGACAGTTTCTCTCTCCATCACCAAAAAGCAGCTTAGTCACAAATTAGACGTTCTGGGTTCCTTCCCAGCATGAGTCCTAATTTATGTGCAGCAATTCAACCCTGTAACACATCTGATTACAGAGAAGGATCAAACAGACCTTCAGGCCTCCCTTTTCCCCTGGTAGAGGCTGCGTTCGTCATTAACCAGTCAAACAATAAGCATTGAGCATTTGAATACACGGAGAGTACTTCCAAAGTGTACTTCCACATCCACCCCTACTCAAAAGCAAGGCAAAGCAATCGCACTGTTTTTATTGCTATTCCTGCTATGAAGTGCAATGTGATAAACGGATGACCTTGAAAGGAACACGACCTTGTAGGGGCACCTCTGGCGGAATGGCTGCGTCGGCTTCCGTTTTCATACAACCGTTATTAAGGTTTCCTCCCTCGGGCTGCAGCATCTGTATTTATGCCTGACTTATGAAAATACAGATACAGGCGCTCCTTTACTTACGGACTTTCAGACATACGAACAAAGAGGACTGTGAGCCCAAATTGTGTTCGTTGAGCTCCCGCGTCCCTCGGGGAGTCCTGTGGGGAGTGCTCCGGGAGTATGGGGTACAGGGCTGCCTTATAAAGGCTGTTCGGTCCCTGTACAACCGGTGTCAGAGCTTGGTCCGCATTGCCGGCAGTAAGTCGG
>JAABNX020000122.1:1053511-1070776 GCA_015163995.2 Mormyrus lacerda | reverse complement strand
CTGGGTTTCCCTGCTGAGACTGCTGCCCCCGCGACCCGACCTCGGATAAGCGGAAGTCAATGGATGGATGGATGGATAAAACACCAAATATTTGTGTTTAATATCCCTTTGGCAGCCAATGACTGCAACTGCAATTAAAGAACAAGAACAGAACTGAATGAGTCAGTCAAAAGTTATGACACTTATGAAAATTATGACACTTAAAAAATGTCCGTGTGGAAAATATATGCAGATTTGTTAAACATTGCTTGTCGTTGGACATTTGTGATGAAAATTTACAACATTTTTGCACCATTAAACAGGTGTCCCAAGACTTTCTGTGAGCGCTGCATACTGTGCTCTCACAGAACTTGATAATTTTGAACTCACGACCATGAAGATGAATCCATCCATTCATTTCCTGTAACCACTTGTCCTATTCAGGGTAGGGGGGCTCCAGAGCCTATCCCGGAGGCTACAGGCACAAGGCAGGAAACAACCCAGGATGGGGGGCCTGCCAATTGCAGAAACACGGAGGCAAAAAAAAGCTTTTCAGTAAGTCAAAAACATGAATCATAAGGTTAACAATAATGTAGCATTATGTCGCTTGTTTTGCTCAGTATTACATCCCCGCAGGGAACATTTCCTTCTGCCTCTGTGACTTACATTTTTAACAACTGCTGGTGTGGAAAAGCATTGTTAGGCAACGTCATGCAGCTGTGCTGAAATCATGGGTGTTCTGATTAATGGCTGCTTTAGTTTACATGAATTTGTCCTGACAGTTAAGCATTCCGTGCTGTGCGGTGTGTGAGTTTGTGGCATTGATCCATAACGGATCATGCTTTGAACGTGGCATCGCAAACAGGGTTGGACAGACGCCTTCTACACTGGAGCAAAACTGTGATACTGCTGTATGACGTGGGCTGTGAAACCCCCCGATATCCACCCACCCACCATCCATCCATCGATCCATCCATCCACCCACCATCCATCCATATTCCATACCATTAGTCTGGCAGAGGACATTCGTCTGGGATACCAGTCCATCACAGGGCACAAATTGTGGGAAAATGAGAGACACCTGTTCAGCCCAATGAATATTATTGGATTATTGAAGCAAACCTCCTCAAACACATTCACAGAGAGCGAGTGGAGGGGAATAGAGCACACAACCCCTCGGGTGTGACACCTACCGAGCCTCTCCACTCCTCTAATTCTTCTAGTGAAGTGTATTTATAGTATATTGATGTGTTTCTAATGTTTGTTCCCTGGGAGGAAGCAGTTTATTGCACTAAAAGAATCTGCCGATGTTTCAGTCCACAGGTGCTGCGTACAGGAGTTTGTAGGTTTAAAAAGCCATAAGGACAATTGTTACAAATAATCAATTGGCCCAACTTCTCAGTGTTTCATTGTGTGACTCAGATTCATCCTCACTCATCCAGTAACAATCTCAGCACTATTTTCCAAGTAGATTACTCTAAAGTGATTCCCATGGTTTCCAGCTGCATCATTTTAGCAAATCCAGTGCATGGGGTTTTCTCAGGGATTTAAACCAACAGTTCGGGTCACAAGTAAACATCTGTTACCACTATGCTACTTGATGGGCAATGAATCCATCTCTTTCAGTTTAAACACAGACTAAAACTTGTATTTTCATCAGGTCCATTGCTGTGTTTTCATTTGTTTACTTGGTGCTTTTGTCCAAATCAACAAACAGGGCAGGTACTGCGTAACAAGCCTGTTACGGAGCTAATGTTGCTAACGTGCTGCTAGGCTAAGCTTCCAATGAGTGAACAGTACCAAGCGCAGCTGCTGTGAGAGGCGCGGTGTGAAATTCTCATCAGATAGGTAAACTCAGATGCAACCAACAAGTAAAACCACTTTAAGATGGAACTAGGTAATGGAAGAGAGTGAGCTAGCAAGGGTCATTGATATGAGATGAGATTAGCTCGGAAGACAGATGTTCAAGTGATCTCAGAAGAGATAAGTCTCAAGCCATTTCTCAGAGACCAGATGGAGCTGGGTGGTTCATTCCATTGTAGAAGAAGCATACATGTAAAAAGAGCTTATGTTCTTTATAGACTAATAACTCCACATGTGAATCTCATACCAGATTCTTATTTCTGCCGTTGCTGACCTGGGAATATTGGTTCAACTCCCATTGGACCAATATTACATGCTTAGACAGGTTTATGAAAATATAAAAATTTCAGGAGATTTTTATTGATTGTGAACTCAAAATTTAACGCGTATTCATGTGATGTGCTGTATTTTGTAATGCACAAGGAACACAGACATATATATAAAACCCTTCTGTTAAAATGATCTTTGCTCCATTTAGTTATGTCACTCATGCCCACCAAAGCCAACTTATGTTTCTGCATTTTTGCATATATCATAGTAATGTCTCTCTTTTTATGTGTTCTGTGTATGACTGTCTTTGAACAGCCTTTGTTTGTTCACAAACAGTAGCTTTTGATTGTTGTTTTTGTTGCTTTGGCTATTTCCACTATGCTTCCTCTCCTGCAACTCCAGGAGCACACTGAACTGATTTTGACATCGATCCCAGTGAAAATGTTAACGTGACAACAATATATCTGAGTGATGCTTGTCAGGATCCATACAGTCATGCATGTTTTATATCTACCCAAGGTTCCAGGCAAGAGACAAAAATAAGTCCATTCTTAGTCCATTGACTGGCTTTGAAATCACATCCTGTTACATTATAGGCTTTAATAAACAGCTTCTACAATCTCCTCTCATCTCTAAATATATCCTGAAGTACAAAGCTTATGTAATTCTTCCCCTTTGTTAAGGAAATTGTTTTATTCAACTGTCACATCACTCAGATTTATATTTCAGGGATTTATGAATGGAATATGGGGCAATTTTATGCAAGTCCTCTATGACCTAAACCTACCAATAACATTTAATTGCTAGTGGTGAAACATCAGGCAGTGTTGTTCCATTGAATACTTGCTTCGGTTGCCAAAACATACCCTAAAATTTATTTAATTAGTGCTTTGGCAGTCCTTTTCAGAACAAGTATGCTAACATAAGTATTTATGCTATTATTTGTAATATCACATTGGTAACATTTTACTTGACGGGGCACAAAATATATAGTTACTTATGTAGTAATTAACCACAAACCCTTAGTTACATATTGATGCCATGTTAATTCATCATTAATGAATCATGACACATCTTTTATCTCAAGCAGTTACTGTATTTGTTACTATATCTGGTAATTCTGTAAACCTTTGTGAACTACTGAAGGAGCAAGTAATGAGTAACAGAAGTGAAATACTGATCTCATGTTTGTTCATTAAGGAATTGTGATTAATGAAATGTGCCGCCTGTATTTGTTCATGATTTGTTCATAATTTGTACTTCAGTAGTAACAATTTGCTATTTCGCACCGTCAAGTGAAGTGTTACCATCATCTTTTATGGAACCTATTAAAAGGGCTCATTTCTTATGTCTTGTCATCCGATTAATGTCAAATACATACAAAATACCTTGAATTTTCAACCAGTACTGAAAAGGTGAACCTATTCTGTTGTCTTGTGATTCTATTTTAGACCAGTGTCTGTTTGTTCTTTGATCTTCATGAAACACTTCTCTTTTGGGTCAGCGCACAGTGAGGAAGCCCTCTGAGAACTTCCTCCGGGAGGGGCACGGCCACCTCGATGAAAAATTGGTAGGACGCGGTAAACGTGCATATATTTGTAACTGTCACAATAATTAAAGCATTAAATGGTTTAAACATTCAGTGCTGGATAATGTCACTCGGAACACTTCAAATCCTGTGTGTGCTCAGTCTGTGACAGGAGGAGATAAGCTCCAGGCTACGGAGCCTCAGTGGTACATTTCCCAGAAACCTCAGGGAACCGCTTGGATGAGGCCAATGCAAAGCTGCATGGGCGAATATCCCACAGCAAAAGCAATGCGATCTTTGTCGTTTTACGAGGGTTTGACAGCCTGTGAAATGTATCCCTTTGCTCTGCTGTGCCATTTTTTTAAAGAAATTTTGAATTAATGCATGAGAAATTATAGCATAATCGAGAGCTGATGAATTAGGAGAGCTTTAGACTGGGCCAAGATACTTGAGATGTGATTTCAGTTTGACATGCTGAGCTGCCGTATGTTTCCTTGTAATGCACCACTGTGCCAATGTTAATATAATTCCTGCTATAGGTTTTATTTTTATTGGTTATTTTATTATTTTTGTTTTTATTTTATTTTATTTTAATTACTTTATTGTTCTTATAGTTCTATCTAAATCTCTTCTATCCTGTATAAAACTTTCCTAAATGTTTTATTCTCATCAGGAGGTTGTTTTGTAATGAAAGAGAATTTCCCTCCGGGGATTAATAAAGTGAATCTGATTCTGAATCTGATTCTGATTCTGATTCTGATTCTGATCTGATTCTGATTCTGATCTGATTCTGTGTCTGAAGAAGTCTGGTATCAATCACCTGTTAGGCTGTGGTTCCTCTGCAAATTTTTTTAAAATATTAATGTTTGTAAATGAAGTCAAATAAAGATCAGTCTATAGTGCTCTGCTTAGAACTTCAGACAAGAGACAAAATTCAAACAGCGACTCAATGCTAGTGGACATGGAATAAAAGTCTGTTTCGGGAGAGAGGTCTAACAAACAAGTTTAACAAAAATCAAACTATCAAAAAACTTGAATATATATATATATATATATATAAAAAAAAAATGTTTCTGCCTTTTAACAGAGAGGCCAAAAATCTGGCAGAAACCCAGAGCAAAGAGGCAGAGCAAACAAAACTACCCACAGCTCACATTCTGCTCCACCGGCCTTGGTCTCAAAAACCTCGAACCCAGCAGCCTAACTGGTTGAATCCATTTAAGCCTCAAAAAGGTGATCAGTCCAGGTAATGCCTGGCGGACTTCATGACCTGGGGCATGTTCAGTCTGAAAATTTCGTTATCATTTCCGGGTTGAACGACTTGTTTCCTTTAAATGGAGATGTGAAATGTTGTGCAACAGAATTTGAGGCAGGTTTTCTCTTGTTTGGTGGCTGTTTTAAAGGTGTCAGCAGTAACATGTATATAAATCCCAGCAAATTAAAAACACAGTGCCCACAATGCCCACGGTGCCCACAATGGAACCTAGCCATAGCTGCAATGTTTGCACAACACAACAGCGTTCACACTCGTTGTGTTCACACTGTTGTGTCACACAACGCTTCTGTTATGTTAAATAAATGTTTTGCAAAGTTTCTTTGAGGCTGAACTTTCCCCGGTTGTGGCTATTGGTTACAGGCTCGTGGTGAATCACCATGGTTACATGAGGGCTCACCAAAATCCAGTAGTAAATGCTTACTGGCTCACGCGTAAAAATAAGTGGGAGGAAAGTTGGACATCAGGAGAAGCCCTAGCATGCAAACGTCACTAAGCAGATCTGGGCTGAGATTTGCACTCGCTCTCCCGGAGCTGTGTCATGTGAGCAGCAGCAGCAGCTCTGTTATTTAAATGTGAGCCTCCGCTTCCAACGATGAATCGAATAAACACTTTCACACTAAACAGTCCATCTTTCCATTCTCCATAATTGCTTATCTTGGGGCAGGGTTACAGGAAGCAAAGGGTTCAAGGCAGGGAACACCCACACACAGACGTGGAAGGGGTCAGGTGACAGGGATGAGGTTACAGCGCCACCTAGTGAGTCGCAGTGTCACCTACCATTTAGCTACAATTTAGTCACACTATTCGGCCAATTTAAACACAAATTTCCAGTGTGTTTGGTTCCTCCCAGTCATAAATGATAGCAAGACTGAAATTTTATTGCAAATTCTAAGCAAATAAACCAGGTAGTTTGACAAACTCTCACCCTCTATGATAATACAAACACCAAGATAAATTCAAGCGGCCCAGAATGTTACATTGGACATGTCGTATTAGGACATGATGTGTTATTTCCAAGAACAAACTCTTCATAGTAATGAAAGCACGGAACGGTGCTGACGGAGTGATATATTATTAATCTGTAAGCAAATGGGCCACCTAATTATCCTATGCCTGGCTGTTCAAAGGCAAAAGCAGATTTCATAAGTGATGAAGTCTGTTTCTCTACGCTCGAAACTGCTCACATCTCATTTCAAAGGTCTCACCTTTGATGTGTTTGAAAACTAGCGGTAACTGTCCCTCTGTTTCTTAAAAATAAAATTATAGCAATAATAAAAAATACACTCGCCCATGACTCATCAACAGATAAATGACGTAGGATTTTGCTTTTCTTTTCCCTTAATGGTCTTAAAGCCAGATTAAATTATAAATTGATCAGGCAGCAGTTGTACTAGTTCTAGTTAACGTATTATTAATTTTATGGCAAATTCATAAATGAAGGTCCCTTTCATGGCCAATGTTGCAATCAAGTTATACAAAGACTAGGAAACATCTGTCCTGCAAAAATATTGTGAAGTTGAATATAAACATTATGAAATAGAAAGATCCTCTGAAAGCTGTTTTTGGCAAAGCACAGCTCACATAAGTGTATTTTACTTGCACTGAGCGAACTCAAACAGTTTGAGTGGTTTTTATCAGTCAAAGTAGCTCTACACCTCCAAAGTAATTTTCTTAGTAAGACCCCGATTAGCTTTTTTGAGGTCATTAACTCCAGGTTCACTTAAGCACTATGACCTTTTTATGGTTGTTCTCAATGAAGATGCGAACGATCAGAATTTTTTGTGTTATTATTATACCCACATTATATTTGTCAATACATTTGACTTAGATGAAGATCAGGTCACATTTTAAAACCGTAAAATTCTTGCCACTGTGTATTCTGCTTCATAACCAAAGCTGGTAGATTATCGATTTTACTTTGCCTTTAGTTATCTCTTGACAAGCTTACACTTTATCCCGTACAGTCTACCTCCAATGCATCTCTTGTCCAGGTATATGCTAAGTGCTTGTTTACAGTGCTGTTATTTATTGTTGCCCTGGTTCACTGTCTGGCACTATTACCTCATGCCTCCAAGTTTACATGTTCTCCTTCCAGGTTCTCTTGCATCCTCCCGCCGTCCAAAGACCCATGTGTAGGTGAACTGGAGATTCTAGTGAATTGCCGATGACGTATGGCTGTGCGTGCACGTCCCCTGCGGCGGCATCCCGTCCACGGTGTCGTCCTTGTGCCCCATGCTGCCTGAGACTCACCCCAGGCACGAGACACCTGGGAATTTGACGGAAGATGAATGTTATTGTTGGCTTCTGTATTTATTTGCGTCTCTTCGCCGTTTGATATTTATATGGCACTATGACCTGAGAGAAGGACACAAATATGTGCACATGACAATAATAGTGACCTTGAACTTTGAACTTTGTTAATATTACTGAAATAAAAGCAGCTGTTTTAGGTATTGGTGCAGTGGTTAGTACTGTTGCTTCACAGCTCTGGGATCAGGGTTCGAGTCAGTGCTCTAGCTCTGTGTATGTGGAGTCTGCATGTTTTCCCCGTGTCGTCGTGGGGTTTCCTCCAGGTACTCCGGTGTCCCCCCACAGTCCAATTACATGCTGAGGGTTTCTGGAGTTACCAAATTGCCCATAGGTGCCTGAGTGACTGTGCCCCGTGATTGGCTGGTGCCCCATCCTGGGTGATTCCCTGCCTTTCACCTGTAGCTTCCAGAATAGGCCGAACGGGAAGAGCGGGTACAGAAAATGCATGGATGGATGTCTTGGGTATATAAACATTCACTCTCGCTGCAGTTTCTCGCTGCCCAGTTCTCGAAAATCCCTTTCAGGTAAATCTCTATCACCTTTCCATATTCGTGTTGTATAACTATGACTGTTCTCTTTAACAACTGTTCAAGCTCCGTGTGAGTTGAGTGATATCAGGCTCTGACTTTAACGCGCCTGAAAGTTCATTCATTTTGTTTCTGAGCTCTAGCTGCGTCACTCTATGCTTCTGTGTAGAAAATCATTACCAAACCCCATTGTGACGCCTTTGCACCGTATCACGGTGAAATGCAGAGGCGTTAGACAGCAATGAATGATGTATGTAACTGCACCCTGTTCCCGATTAACATTCCGCACATGATTTTCATTCAGCCTTTTCAGAAAATCTCCAGAAACTCAGAACACATTAAACTCAAAAGAACTATGTGTATTGTTTTCAAATAGCCTAAAAAACTAAACAAAGAACATATGAATCTAGACTATCCAACAATGCCGCTCCCCAGGTACGATGGGGTTGCATTCTGATAAACCTCTCTTAAGGCGAAAATACATTTTAATGAAGTGCATCTGACTGTGTGGAATCACTTGGAGAGTCTCATTCAAGCAAAACGGTGGTTTATTGAACAGCAAAAATAATACAATGTAATACAATGTAGACATACACCGGTTACTGAAAGGCAGTTCAAATACAAATGAAGGACAGTTCTCATGTATCTCATGTAACGTAATAGTATAATAACATAACATGTGAAGATATATGTAATAATGTACTGAAAATGAAAACATTTACCCACCGTAATATCGAGATATCGTAACTCGGACCATCGTAACCCTGGGAGTGTCTGTATATGTGCTTATAAAATGCCCCTTTCTGATCTATAATAAGGCTCTAAAATTCAGGTCTTCAGAATAGTCAAATTCAAGACAATTCAGTGCAACTACTATATATAACATGCAACTTGTCTGTTTTCGTTAGAGTGTAAAAACATTAACAATGAAGCAGGTGTATTCATGTGCATTGTTGTGGTATATGCCAGCCACATCAGGCTGAATATGATGCACAGAGCATATACACCTTACAAATAGAGCATGACTAAGATTTATGCAGCACATAACAACTGGCATCCTCCCCCTAATGTCCTTGAAATACTCTGTTTGTGCACCTAATCTGAGCAAAATCCTTCTCTTTGCCTATATTCTCTGTCATATGGGCACACAGGCAGCTTGATATCAACCTCTAATTAAAAGCAAACAAACAAACACCCATTATTTTCTGATGTGTCCAGGATCTGTTGTTCAATTTGATTCTCTCCCTTCTTCCCTTCAGAGACAGACTAGGGTAGCTATCCGCACCTCTGCTTCACAAAGATTTCCTGCAGGGCTGATATAGAGAACGAACGGTGAGGAAGAGGATCGATTCTGCGTCACCGGCCCCTGTTGTGCACACAGACGCCGTTGACGGCCTGACAGGCTCACCGGCCGTCCTTAGGCCAAGGGGGCGACCGTGACAAGGAGAACGAGAAATGAGATTTGTCGAAAAACATTTTTAAGGAGCATGAACCCTGCAGTAGCAGCGCAGCAGTACAGCGAAAAAAAAAAAAAAAAATGTTGTGACTGGGGTTATTCTGCGCACAGAGGTTTTTGCACTTGGGGACATCACACAAAACGTTGCGCCCTTAACTTCAGTCAAGGTTCACTGACCTGTAAAGAAGAGTGTTTTGGCAGAGCTCGGAAAAGGCGTATCGAGAATGTGGGACAGTCTCGTCAATCGCCGTGGGCTGCGGTAGAGGGGAATCGTGCCGCGACATTGTGACTAAAGGGCCGACGTTGACGTTTTAGCGTGTGGGACAGTTATGCTGCTACGGGGGAAAGTTAAGCGTGTGAATAAATCATCAAACACACGTCAGTCCCTCCCACGCCGTCTTTCTTTCTTGGAGGTAATGAAAAGCAGAATCGCTGCCATCTCTTACCCCCAGAATTTTTGTAATGATTGCGTTTACTGTCCCAGGAGAAGAAGGAGAGGAGGCAGGTAGAGAGAGGAAGGAGCGGACATGTCTGAAGCTGCTGGATGAATACAGGGAGATTAGATGCAGGGCTGTCACAGTGGTGGTTGGTTCTCCAAGGCTTGGTGGGAACACAGAGTGTATTGAAGGACGTTGGAGAGGCAGGAATGATGCTGAAGAAAGACACTGGAGGAGGCTGAGAAGGGCACCTACTAGCTATGGTCCAGAAGGATGGAGAAGTTGAGGAATTCATGATTTATCCAAGCTAGCTGGGAGGCAGCAGAGCAATCGGGGTGTAGACTGATGTCTGTTGGTGTGAGGAGATGTTCCATGTATAGTTGTATTGGCATGTATAGTTATGTTATGCTTGAGGAAGTGAAGTAGGACCTTCTAGTGTTATGAGGAGTAGGGCCTGGGAGTTTGCTGGAAGGTCCAATGTTAAAGAGGAGCCTCCTGCTGTGGCGAAGAAGGAAGAGCGACAGCAGGAAGAAAGGATCCCGTGTCCACCTGCAGGGGGCGGCAGAGAGACGACCCTGACCACTGGCCCACCACTGTGTGATGTTCCGGGGTTAAAAGGATGACTCTCAGCTGGACTGGCAGGGGCACTGGTGGAGGTGTCACAGGCAGCAGTGCCCAGAAGCTGAGAACCAATCACTCTCTAGACAAAACCTTAAACAATGTCCATCCAGTTGGACATAACTTGCAGACCTCACCCACTCTTTTTGCAAAACTACACGCCGGATTGGTGTGTTATAGGTGCTGAATTTCAATGTCAAGGTAAGAATGCAGACAGCTGAAGATTCTTCCTCCGTTTCTCAGCAAGGGAGAACTTTTCCTGTGATGTAGACAAAGTTCTCTGGCCAGAACCTGCACTGAATCGTGATGATGAGGCAGAATGAATATTCTTCCTTGACTTGGCAGTAGTACAACCTATTACTTTGGAGTTTTTTTACTTCATTCTTTGGTCTTTACAGTAACGTTTTCAGAGTACAGAATACTGCAAACGCTACATATTGCTTTACACATGGTGTATGTAAACATTTTTCCTAAACAATAAAATTTTTTTTGTTTGTTTTGGTGCTCTGGGTTTCCAGTACTGCAGTGAATCATGCAAAAGAGCACATTCACAGTAACATTTTCCTCTACATGCCAGGAACAGTTTGAACTGGCTGTGTTTTCAATTTTCTGCTGTAATGTGTGATGAATGATGTTTGGTGTTTCTATTTTGACTGGTTTTGTGTGTCATCTGAAAGCAGTGTTTCATTTGGAACACGAATTAAGCTTGGAGCCCTTTGTTTCATCTTGCCGGACCAGTGAAAGGTCTTGTGAACGTAGTGTGAAGATGTGGTCTTGTGTTTAGACTTTTGGGAAAAGTGTGAGAAATTTGAGGAAACATGTCTTAGCAGTGAAATACTGTAACAAACATAATGGCATGTTATACCAGATAAGAGTAGCCATATTGCATATTGCACTACCTGTCAGTATTTGTATTTTCTTTGTTCACTTGCATGTTCCACGAGATGCTGCAGTTCCTAGTACCTCCACTATGTGATGACACTCCTGTTAAAAAAATTGATACCAAGCTTGTTGCCCCCATCTTCCCTGGTTGCCAGATTGACAAGCGGTTCTCTGCCCCCATCTTCCCTGGTTGCCAGATTGACAAGTGGTTCTCTGCCCCTATCTTCCCTGGTTGCCAAACTGCCAAGCAGTTCTTTGCCTCCATCTTCCCTGGTTGCCGGGTTGCCTAGTGGTTCTCTGTTCCTATCTTCCCTGGTTGCCAGAGTGCTGAGTGGTTCACTGTCCCCGACGTTCCTGGTTGCCAGACTGTCGAGTCTCCTCTCATGTGCTTTCTAGTCCCTGTTCTCCCAGACCCTGCCACTCGAGTGGCTGCTGATCCTGACCCCCATCTAGACGTGTCTCAGTTCAGTTCCCTGCTTTCCCTGGCTCATCACTCACTCACTCCCCTGGGTAGGTCACCCTGCTTCGATCCCCGTCCTTGTAATTTGGCTGCTTGGTTGCACCGCATTTGGTTCCCTTTTCTCATTCGGTCACATGACACACCGAACCTGGAGTCGTGTTGCAGGACAGCAGACCACGTTGCTTAGCTGATCCTTGAAAAACCCATTACTTTTTGAACACGTGTATTTTTTTCAGTTGTACTTCGCATTGCTACTATCTATCATTGTACGTACACCTGCCAGACACCTGTACACGGGACAATAGAAAAAGAATCAAGTGAGTGTCAATTCCCTGGCCAGAAATGTCTTGGTGATGCCAAAAGTCAAAGGCAAAGGGTCGGGCTGATTTTACTTGAGAGGAAGCTGAAACGCATCTCTAAATGCACAACACATCAAACCTTGAGGTGGGTGAGCCACAACGGCAGAAAACCACATCGGATTCCACTCCTGTCAGCCGTGAACAGGAAACTGAGGATACAGTGTCACAGGGCCACAGAAACTGCACAGCTGAAGACCGGAAAAACAATGCCTTGTCTGAAGAACCTTGATTTCTGCGGCAACATGCAGACGGTCTGGTCTGAACAGCATGAATCCAGCCTGCCTTGTGTCAACAGTTCAAGCTGACAGTGGTGTAATCAGGTGGGCAATGTTTTCTTGGCAGTCACTGAGCCCCTTAATACCAATCAAGCATCATTGATACGCCACAGCATATTGGAGTATTGTTGCTGACCACGTACACCATTTTATGGCCACAATTTAACTTTATGGCTTAGCTTCCGCAGGATAATGTACCATGTCACGAAATACAAGCCACCTCAAATTGATTCCATGAACATGACAATGAGCTCGGCGTAACGGCCGCCCCAGTCACCAGAAACAAATCCAATATCGTACCTTTGGGGTGTGGTGGAAAGTGCGATTCGCAGCATGAATGTACCGCAGACAAATCTGCAGCAGTTATATGATGCAATCGTGCCAATATGGACCGGAGCATCAGTGCCAATATGGAGCACCTCCATTAGCAAGAAAATAACACATCTTTGACATTTCTCTAGCAAGGAAAATTCGAAGCATTCTTTCTACAGGGGACATTAAATACTGCTCTGCTTCATAGCATGAAAGGTAAAGGACTGCCTAGAATTTGAGTATGTCATCATCACGCAACTAGTTAATAGGATGTTAGATATGCACTGATACATATTCGTTCCCTGGTATAAAGGAAACTTGTTTTATTTGACTTATTTGACTGATTTTCATTTATAGTTCTTCACTCAACTTTCCAATGCTTAAGAATAAACAATCTGCAATTTATGAAATAAATGGAATACTGGTAAAAAAACTGTGGTATCTATACTTTTGACTGGTAGTATAGAATGGAATTTGACCATAAATGTGTGTATATACCTATAAAAATGTGCATGAAGCCTCACCACACACACGGACCATAATTGGCCATGCATGCAAGACCATAAAGGCAGACGAAGTAGGTCTGTTGGTGCTATGAAGCGTTATACATAACACTGTACGAGTAACTAATAGCTTCTAAATGATTAAATAAATCATCAGTCAGTGTGAGAGCAATAACTTCAGGGGCTGGTGTGCGTGATGGAAGCACAAGGCCAAGAAATGATCAGGCTGACCGATGGTTTTCATTAGGGCTGAGCTTGCTGGAGGCAGCGTGGACGTATCTAATCATTTTGTTATGCGCAGTCAAAGGCTTATGCAAACAGTTTTGCTTCATTTAGCTACCAGTTAAAAAACTATTTCCAAGGCGGTGAGCGCGGTGCCATCGATCTTCCGGGTGAATTACGCAGTCTGTCGTGTTTCCGTAGCCCGACGACTTACACGTGACTGATCATTTCATTTGCGAACGTGCGGCTGTGTTGCCTCTCGTCTGTCAGGTCATAGCTACTTGCACAATATGGCAGTAATACTATTCGCGAAAGCCCCTTGATCTCTATCAAGCATAGAGCTGAGGAACGCAGGTGGGGGCCAAAGGTGAGACGCTGTAAACAGCTGAAGCAGGCCTGAAATTTGCTTTGAATAAGGTCCAGCCGTCACACAATAGTAGCATCTAGCTGTAGACATACAGTAAGAGTGGGGGCATCTAGGTGTGGACATAAGACTCTCATTGCCTGGATTAAAGGGTTCAATTCAAGTGATTACTACAGCACAATATGTTGTAGGTAGAATATAGATTGATGGTTTTTTGATTGCGTTATATTTCTGAACTAGATACATAGATACGTGTATATAATTAATATATCATGTATATAATATGCTGTTTAACTTTAATTTTATTGTGCATAAATTATTGTATGTCATTGTTTATATGAGTGTATGGATGTGAATGTAATATATCCATCACTGTAACAGGGGGGCTTTAATGTGTCAGAAGATAAAACATTAGTCGGGTAAAGGCATGGCTGTTTTTCAGTTGGATACCTCATAAACTGAAATTTCTAATATCTAGTATCCCAAGAATATTCCATTTTATCTACTAATCTTTGCACTTTCATACCTTTTAAAAACATTTACCAAGACACTTTTACGTCCCTGGATATGACTTTCCAGATCAAGAGACTGCATTTTATCGAATAACCAGATATAACACACCCTCACTTGAGCAGAATACCTTATCCGCAGCCTCATTTCGGGAATGTAGACATTTCTCAGAATTAATGATGGCACCTATGCATAAATGCACCCTGCCTAGCCCATGTGTTAATGCACATATCTCATGCACACATAACCCGCTATCTGCAGGATACCAACGAACCACTTATGCGATGGTGCAAACTGCCAGCACAGAACACCTTGCCAATTAATTGCCATTATAACACAAACTCCGCCCACGCACTTAGGACTCCTCTGAGAATACTCACACTTAAGGTTTTGTAATACAATCCCTCAATTTGTAACACTAATAGAGTCCCATATTTAATATGCTAAAGCAGGGGAAAAATATCAAGGTGCTTGCTGCTAACCCTCAAAACTGAACAAAGCGTGGAAACAACCCCCCCTATCTACAAAAGAGGGGAAATATAAAAATAAAAAAAATGTGTCACTCGCTGAATAGTCTCTGATACTTTCTGCTTTGTCGTCACCACGGCAACTCCCTGTCAGTTAAGACTTCCCTCACAGTTGCAATGAAAAAAATAATGTCACTAAGTACCTATTTTGTGCCTGTCCTCACCTTCCCAGTCTCTCGGTCTCGCCGTTTGGAACATTACTGGATTGGTCTGGCTTGCGGGCCCAATATGATGCGCTCTCAATCGGGCCCAGAATTTCAAGTGGCACCCCAGTTGTGGAAATCCCCGGTGCTATATCACATGCCGGGTGACAAAAGCAGCTGGAGGAGGAGCCACCAGATGAGCTGGGAGAGAGAATCTTTGAGCTACACTATCTGCCCCAAAGGAGCGTGCTCAGTGACAAGTGGGAGGCGATGGCCGTGAAGATAATGCTGAAGGGACGGCGAGAGCCGCCTCACTGCTGAGGCCGCTTTCTTGATTGCTGAGTTCTTTTTTTTTTCCACTGGGCAGTAACTTGCCACCCAGGGAAATATCAGGGTGACCTCGTCCCATGTTCCTGAGAATGGACTGTACCGAACCACTCAACAGGGGCATCGGCCTGTACCACAAAACCACCACTTAGAGGTGGGCGGCATAGGGCTGGGTAGTGACAAAATAGCTGACAGTTGTCTGAAGTGTTGGACAACTCACGGTGTGTTCCCTTATGCTATCTAGCTTAAACCATCCTTGTTCTATGGTGCAACTTGATGGTCTTTGCTGTGAACATGGTCATCACTGCTGGCTGTGTAAGCAATCAACCTTCTGAAAGCAGTGGGTGCCACGTGTAACCTGAAGAGCAGGACACGGTATTGAAAGAGTTTGTCGTGGGAGGCAAAGCCAAGTGTCTCCTTGACATCTGCTATAGTATTTCAGTTTTTGATGAGATCAAGCATGATTAGAATGATTAGATTATGAGCTTGACAAAACCGTTTAATCAATTCGTCTGCTCTGGACATTGGGGATTGAAACTGTTATGTAATTGAGTTCATGGAAATTGTTACTGGAACAACGTAACCCATCTGGCTTCAGCGTTAAGCTTTTGAGTATGGTCTTGAAATTGATATCCTCAATTTCATTTAATGACTATGAAATACTTCAAGACTGTCAAGAAACTGCCTTCTTATGTGATTTCTGACAGATGGTTCTTTGTGATGCCGGAATGGAATAGAACCCGATCTCAACAGCGCAGTTTTTCATATTCTACAGTATCCGCCACCCCATGTGCAAGGAAATCCCACTATTATCCAAGAGCGATACTTTGATTTGTAGACGGCCAATAACTGCAGAAATGTTAGCAGTGTCTCAACATTTAAAATGAAGATGTGGAAGGAAGTGAGGTACCCTTCAGAAAGCTCAGCTCCTAATTAGTACTGACAGTCTCCACAGAT
The DNA here is from genome assembly GCA_015163995.2 of Mormyrus lacerda. NCBI lineage: Eukaryota > Metazoa > Chordata > Actinopteri > Osteoglossiformes > Mormyridae > Mormyrus > Mormyrus lacerda. The sequence goes on along the minus strand of JAABNX020000122.1, from coordinate 1,054,671 downwards.
GGGCGCGTCCGACTTCCTCCTCAAACCCTTTTCACAAATAACATTTCAGGATCGATCTGTACTGACATGTGGGTCACCCAGGAGAGACTCTGCAGAAGGAATCTGCTGAGAACCATCTAGAAGGATACCTTTTTAACATCTTAATAGTGAGACATTTGCTTGGATCATTCTGAAGTCTCTTTTAAGTTTTTAAACACTTCAGATAGTGTTATTGAGATGTTTTGTCCTGCTGTCAAATACATTTAAGGCTTTATGCTACTGTATTACTAATTATGTTTTGTCATATGAGCAAGTGCTAAGAAGACAAATATAATGCACAGCCCTAACGCTGAAATCATGATGAAGCATTTCTCTAGAGCGGTTAGGGTAGGGTGTACAGGCAGTCCCCAGGTTACGAATGTCAGACTTATAGACCACGAACAGACGACTATATAGCCTACTACATATATATATATGTGTGTGTGTGTGCTAAATACAATGGTTTGTAATAACCAACACATGCACTATTTTGTGATGCTTGTGAAACCATTCAGACGTTTGTTGACTTGAGGTACAGCACAGTACATTAATATTGTATTTGCACGATATAAGAAACAGGCCTGTGTATAGTTTCTTCATGATGTTTATAATGTTTACAAGGACCTGTCGTTATGCTCTGAGTACCTGCAGAGCATAATGACAAATTTGAATGCTGATGGCCAGGAGTAGCATGTTGGCTGACGGAGTGCTGACGTTCGGGGACTCCCTATGCTGCCATAGCCATATCTGCCGGAGCTTACATATTACACTCACTTAACTGTTTGCACTGCCTTTAGTCTCCCCTATGTTAGCTAATTGCACTTTTCATTTCCCCTACTCCTCCTGGACTGTGTTGTCTGGAGACCCTAAAAATCAGATATTCTGCCTGTGACGCCCTTCCGGCCTGCCCGCCCTCCTGCCAGTGACGCCCTTCCGGCCTGCCCGCCCTCCTGCCTGTCAAGCCCTTCCGGCCTGCCCGCCCTCCTGCCTGTGACGCCCTTCCGGCCTCCTCGCCCTCCTGCCTGTGACGTCCTTCCGGCCTGCTCGCCCTCCTGCCTGTGACGTCCTTCCGGCCTCCTCGCCCTCCTGCCTGTGACGCCCTTCCGGCCTGCTCGCCCTCCTGCCTGTGACACCCTTCCGGC
>JAABNX020000122.1:1019083-1032453 GCA_015163995.2 Mormyrus lacerda | reverse complement strand
CACACCTTCCTGGATGGGCCTTATCTTGCATATATATGTATATAATACACACACAGCCACACACCTTCCTGGATGGGCCTTATCTTGCATATATACGTATATAATACACACACAGCCACACACCTTCCCAAGCAGCCCCTGCCCCATTGAGCTCTGTCTCATGAAAGATGATTGCAGCTCCATAAACACGAGCTCCCTTCCACGGTGTCTGCCCAATCGCTGGCTCCTCGCATGACTCTTCTCAGCACAATCATAACAATATATGCATGCCAACAATTTATAGGAGACATAAAAGCACACATGAGTACACAGACCCCTTTCTTCCCTCTTTCTGTGGGACCGAAAGTTAAGCATTTAAAGTGGCGAAGGGAAGATTTACAGGGGCTTAAAGTAACACATACGCTTAAAAAGCTCAGCTTCCACTGCGCTTGGAAGAGACTTTCGCAAACTGGCATCCAGAAAGTTTTATAATGTTTTTTTTAAAGAGTGTAAGAGGAAAAGAACGAGCACATGAACAGATGTCTGAGTGGAAGTTTTAAAAGGATGCCTTCATACTCCGCTTGTAATAGTCTCATCTGGACAGCAGGGTGCCTGCTAGTTAAGGAGCCGTGCGTATGGATCATAACACTGCTGGTTAATATGTTTCTTAGAATCTCCGGATTAACGTTACTCTATCCTTAAGGGGATCAACAAAACACTGAAGTTGAATGATGATTTAAATTTTCTTTTACTTCAATAACAAAAGTGTCTTATGGGAGGAAAACAAACAAACAAAAAGACAATAAATCATGCTGACTGCCCGAAATCACATAGATATAATAAGAATTTGGACTTCTGAGGTTTGACTGAAAATTATAATAATAATAATATTAAGAAGAAGAAAAAGAAGTACCTCACTACGCTGTCAACAGTTTATGATTATCTTCTTAATCATATTATTATTGTCGCTGTTATTATTATTGTTAACAATTATTAATAATGATGATTATGAGAAGAAGATATGCATTATTAACTATTGATAGATCAGTAAGGTATTATTATTATCAGAAAGCAGCTAGTCTGCCAGTGTAATATGCATCAGTACTGGGACACAGATGTTCCGCAGTGACTGTGAGGTCCCCACGACTGTAAAACCTTGACCCAGCACACGGTACACAGAAACAGTGGCGTCCAGCTTTGGCCTCCCACCGTCGCCGTGGTAAACATCATTAATATCGGCAGCCCCGCTCTTCCCTCTGCTTTTTGGTGTGAGACGGCAACCTGAAGGAAGCCATGTCCTACTTTGCCCCCTCCTTCATTTCCCCTCGCAAAGCTGAAATTAATGTGTGCCTCCGAAAAGGTCAAGATCATTTATACGCCGGAGAGGAGCAGCGCCCGGGCTGCCGGGGTGGGCCGTCCGTCCGCGAGTCGGTGCCACCTCACCCCCTGGCTCTTCGGCTGGGCTGCTGGTTTCTTGTGAGCCATGGTCTTAATGAACAGGTTCTTGTCAAATAGAAGCCCAATTTATCCGTTAAAGAAATGCAGCTCATTATACCAAAAATAATGCCCGTAAAGTTCAAAATCCTGCAGCCTGAAACCCAAATCCTTCATTCCGTATCCAGCTTTTCACGGTGAGGCGGACGTAAACAGGAGCGCCTCGATCTGGACAGAGGAAAGGACCCCGAAGCTTTAAAAAGACTTTGCCTATGTAACAGGAAGGGTGAGCATTGGTGCGCCCTGTTAATTAACAACAAAAACAGGCCCACGCATCAGGTTAGCATTGATGGATGCATCTGCCAGCATACAGGAGATAAACAAGCAGATGATGGATACCCTGCACTCACGGTGAAGACAATGCCCTCTGTGTAGAGCTCTGTGCCACAGCCACCTAGCAGCCGTGGGTGGTCGTGAGGTTAGCCATTTCGTGCCCATGCCACAACGCCGGCCTAATCACTTCCAATATTTTCTGTTAAAAAGGAGCACTTAATGAGCCAGTTTCACAATCCCAGGGAAACGGATTATTATCTGGGAGTTCCTACAGAGCTGGGTCCGGTCCAAGAACCCCCCCTCCCCCATGCACATGGCCCCCGCGAACCGCCAGCTGCTGCCAGTAGATGTCACTGTTGACCTTCATGAAGTGCCACGCACAGTGCCTCTCTGAAGAGCAAGCCCTCCTCATCCCAAATCGGCAGGATTTGCTGGAGATCTCCCTCCTGTCTGTATGCTTCAAGGAAAAGGCTGTTTTGGGGACAGACAGCAGGGCCTCCCTGGCCCCCCCCCCCCCATGGCGCGCCACCCTGGCCGGGGTTGATGTCACGCCTGCTTCTCCCCCAACGCTGAGAAGTCAACATTTTACAACTTAAGGCCGAGATCCACGTGTGTGGTCCTACCTGCAAAATGCACTGTATAGAAATCCTACCAGAATATTAATTCCTATAAATATAGTATAAATTAAAGTACCATATACATTGCTAAGATAAAGGTCTTCTGTTTCCCCCAGCAAATTTAAACAGCAGCGTCTTTTCTGCTCTCGCATAACAAGATCCTTTACGTAAAATACAGCAGGCAAAACCTCACCAACCTTCCAAATGGTCTTTGAGTACTTCATACTGAAAGATACATTTTAGATGTTATTGTTTCTGCAATTTGTACCAAGTAATTTGTGATTTGGGATTTGACCACTTTATGACAAAAAGATAATATTTCCTGCTTTCTGTCTTTGGCTGCGTCCCAGCTCTCCCAATAGTGGTATCGCATTGCTTCCTAAATCCCTGCATGCCTGTTGCAATATGTAATATGCGTGTCAGCGTGGCGGCACACGGGCCTTTTGGAGGAGCGTTTATCTTTCGATGGGCCTGGGGAATCGCCTGCATGTGGTTTTAGGGGCCGCGGCTTAACATGGACGGCACGCGCATTCGCACCTCCATTGCCAGAAACTTCTTTATTTGTAATTTTTAAATAAGTACCACCTAGCCCTGTTCCATCTCTAGTTTTAAAATTAATAAATAAATGAACGACGTAACAGAATTTGAAGCGAAAATGTCAGTCTCACACGGGGGGGAGCGAAGGCGACCACGGTACGGTGGTTAATCACCACTTTGCCCTGCTAATTTCAAGCATCTGCGGGAACAGAGCATGTTTTATTCATCAATTTATTAGATCCCCATCTACCCTGGCAATTAGCTGCACAAGCAGCATCACAGACTGGATGTTCAACACGGCTTCCAATCCAGCTCGGCGCAGCCAAGCGCCGACCCTCCCCACAAAGAACGGGGGGACTCGCGGCCACAAATATTTCTCCCCGCGCCATCGGTCGTCGAGACGGAGCCGATCCGGGTGACTATTAGCCCCGTGTCTCCGGCGGCGGCCAGGGGTGACACAGAAAGGGCGAGGCGCAGGCAGGCTCTCTGCTAATGACTGCTCGTTCCGTGGGAGCTGGGGATTATGGGAAAGCAGGCTGACCGTACGGAAAAGGCAATAAAGTACAGTAATAAAAACAGAACAAAGAAACAACTGCGGCGCACTAATTAGAATACCGATTAAAGTGCTTATTGTTTTACTTTACATTTAACGAGCGCTTAAGAGTTTCTCCTTGTCCTGTCAACTTTATCCAAATTACACATGACCTCGGGTCTTGGGCACTTTTAATTAGAATTTAACTCTGCGGGGTTCTTTTGTATTTTGGGTAAGAAAAAAAGTTTCACGTAATGGACAAAGTAAAGTGATTAATGTAAATATTTGCTGGGTATAGCTGACCCGTTAGCTCCACCCTAATGCAGCAATATACATCAGGATTTTCGGGGCGGGGGGCACATTTTCCAAAAAATATATGCTTTTGATAAGTGCATCCCCACTCCGGTACACAAACACTAGATCGGGATTAACTCATAATAGAACATTAATGATTTAAAACGTGCAGGACTGAACCTACGTTAACTGCTTCACCTTACATACGCAGAGGTGAAATGTACCCCCTGCCCCGGCACGTCGGGGATTTCCCAGCGATAAAGGGGTCTGGAGATTCACAGCTTCCTTTGCTTTGTCACGGAAGACAAATGTATATAAATTAATTTTATTTGGAAGCATACATAAAACACGAAATGGATAGTAGTTCGTGTTTGAATGGGGTTATTCGACTGCAAATAATACACGTTTTCACCTTTTCCCGGCCCATTTTCTTTAGCCCTCTCTTTCGTCCGGTATTCGCCGCTACCTCTTCTTAATTTAAAGGGAAACGCAAACAGTTTCTCCCTCAAATATAAGTTTGACTTGGTTTAATGAGCCGACCGCTCGCGCTGTGACTGGGCTGGCAGCACTGGGACACGAGCGGCGCCGTCGCGGGACCGGAGAGGTTATGAAGTGATTTCATCAGCAGAATGTCAAGCCCGGTGAAGAACGCGACGGAATGAGGAGGAAGGAGGCGCCGCCGAGTGCCAAACGCGCGCTTGAGCGTGGGCCAGCCCTCCAGCGGGACGCGGCGGAGGCGACCTACATGCCCCACTGAACATTCGTGGGAAGAGCGGGGCTGACGCGTGAAGCCGGAGCTTCCAAAAGCTCACGCCCGTAAAGGGAATGCCACCGGGTCCTGGGGGGCCTCACCCGCGGCCTGGCGCAAGTCACGTGACACACGCACGCCGCCTGATTGGCTCTCTTCGCAAGCTCGGTGAAATAAACTGTTCCACTTGCATACTTTATTAAAACTAAGTTATGATCCCCTCCTTCCATATAAAAAGCAGACGTCTGGATGTCTCCCTTTTCTGCTTTACGTAATCTCGTCATTCCCACGCATAATAAAGGTCTGACAAGGCAAACATCCATTATACACATAATAGTACAGAAACCTGCAGTCTATATGTCAAACCTATAAATAGCCAAATAAGATAAAATAGTGAAGGATTCCATTTAACTTCTTACGAAATTTTACGTGGATATGCATATGCAAGAAATATGAATCTCAAAAAATATTACTAAAAATTATGAACACTGTGTTTATGTATTTTTTGTCAGAATTAGTACTCGTAATTGTTCTGTTGACTAGCACCTTAATTTGTATTTGTGTTTCATGCGTAATTTGCTTAGCGGCACCCAGAAGGACACGCAGAGTAACATTTTAACTGGTACCTTGTCGTATAACTTAACTGACTAGTAACTGTGCATATAATAAACTCTGGAATCTTGAATTCCTAAATTAAAACGCCTCATTGCCAGATTACCGTAATCCTGGTAATACTTATCTCTGCTGGATCGACCACGCGTTTCATCCCATACAGTCCTGAAACCCGACACACTTCAGGCCATCTCCTATTTAAAGGAGCGCTGAGCTGTAGGTGAGTGTAAGGCTGGTTTTTCTCTGTGTCATTTCTATCTGGCATGCCTCCCTGCTCGCCCCCCTGCCCCCCCCCACTTGGCAGGGCCCCCTCTGCCTGGACCATATCCAGCTCCCTGAGAGTCACTCTGGAGGCCTCTGCCAACCCCTCTCCCTGATCTTTAGAGGAGGGCGACCGTCCTGTCATCGCGTCCCCAACAGGGCCGACCCAGAGAGCAGTGTTAATTCCTGTAGATTCATTTAAAAGCAGGATGACAGCTCTGTTACGGTTGGTGGGGTTCAAGGACAGCAAGTCACCCCCCCCCCCTCGCCCGCCCCACCCTCCCCAGTCTGCAAGAGGAGAGCTGCAAGGTTCGCCCTCGCTCACTGAGTGATGAATGGGTAAGCTGGATGTGCTCACTGAAAGCACACGTCTGACTGAAAATTGGTAAAATTTCAAATTATAAATCTGCGCCTTTTTTCAGTCCTCGTCAAACCAACGGCAAGAAGGAGGCTTTTTCGAAGCAGTTCTGATACCACCCAACATGTCTGTGACGAGGTCTTTTCCTCAATGTACAGCCCTTTAACGACATCCGGTATGGTTCAAATGCAAGAAAATATAAAGATATAAAAAGCTCCTTCCGAGAGTTCAGGGTTTGGCTTATTTTTAAATATATGAAGCCTTTGTTTTGCTCAGGAATTAATATTTGTCTTGAGAGATACCTGGCTGCTAGCCTTATGCTTGATTTATGAAATATATTTCATGTTATATATATATATAGCGTCAACGGGAAACTGAAAATGAGTGGCCAGTGGGCAGATGGGGCCTGGATGGATGCACAGGAAAGGCATCAATAAGGACAGAATGTTTCCAGTAAAAATAAAACAGCAGCTGAAATCAAGAGGCCTTCTTTGTGATTATTTATCTATCTATCTATCTATCTATCTATCTATCTATCTATCTATCTATCTATCTATCTATCTATCTATCTGTTTGTCTGTCTGTGTCTGTCTGTCTGTCCATCTATCCGTCTGTCTGTCCATCTATCCGTCCATCCATAACTCCTGTAGTACGCACCTTGGCATGTTTTTCTTTACTATGAAATATAAAAAGCCCCTTCTCTTTTATTCATGTTGATGAGAAATGCGATTAATTGAACCTGCATAGTCAAGGCCACACAAAAAGATTTTTTTCAGTGTCCTTCATTACACTGTGCATGTATATATGCTTTACTCTGTGTTTGAGTAGAAATTAAAAAGTGATGCGGGCCTTTTTTATACTCTGGCCACTTTGTTAGGCACGCCTAGCTAGCACCGGGTGAAGCCCGGCTCATAATTTCTTCAAGGGTAAATGAGATGTATGTTCAGAAAAGCCTTTCTACACACCACTGTTATTTTTAGCGGTTCTTTTTTCATTTGTGACTTCCTGTTAGATTTAACGAGTCTGGCCATTCTCTTCTGACCTCCCTCATTAGCAAGGTGTTCCTGGCCACACTCTAGACACTAGTGTGTGAAATTCCCTGGAGGGGGGATGCTTCTGAGATGCTGGAAGCACCAACAGCGGCACCACATTCAAAATCGCACAGAACAGGAACCTTAGCCGCTCGGATGCTTAGGGAGTGAACCTCCTGACCCTGTGTGTGCTGTACGTATTCATTTGCGGCCGCCTGACTGGCTGTTTGGAGGACCAGGCTGTACCTAATAAACTGGCCACTGAGTATATATATGTATGTGTGTAAATATAACAATTCTGTATACACCGTTTTGAATGCACTACCACATCTCATCAGGAAGGAAATCCCCATATCACAGGTACATGCTGTGTTTCAGCATACGTTTGCATTTGAAGGTGTCAAGACACAATGCAAATTGTAAGTGCAAAACAGCTAAACCATCACACCACATTTAAAATGCTGGCAAAGAACCGAAAAATGCAGTCTTCAATTATTGGCTAAAATACTACAGAAGTCGCTTTTACGAGCACATTTGTTACACATATGAAGTTATGTTTAAAAATATCAACAATTAATTGCATGTTTATTCAAGTACAAAAAAAAGATGGCAGTCCGCTGAATATAAAGGCTGTTTGGTGTTATAACCAAACAAAGAGGAGCCAGGTGCAAGTGTGATGTTTTTGGCAATAAGATTAATTGAATAATAAAGGCAAGCAGATCTATATTAACCCAAAGCCCACATGTGTGTTTTTTACGTGCCGTCCTTTGTGTTTCCTCAGTAGGAGCTTCTCAAATGTTAAATGGCAGAATTGGGACCACTTCCAGATTTACTGCAGCCTGGTTAGAAAGAAATAAAGCCGCCCGTTCTCGAGGGATCCGTCTAATGTCTTTGTTAATTGTGAGTTATGGGTAAATGCCGTGGATTCGCAGAGGTCACCACTGTCAGCAATAATACTTTTCAGTAGGAATTTATGTGCCACGTTTTACTCAGGCACGAATTGGGCCGGAGCGCCGGGATTAGCGACGGTCCGTCGTAGCGGCGGCAGTTGGCGCAGTAGCTTTGCTCGCTATCGCTCTTCCCGTCTCACTCTTCAGTTCCGTTACATCCAGGTGGTCGTTAAAAAGGGGATTATTCGAATTTTCCGCAAGACATGTCGCTGGGCTTCTCCCCATTGTAGCAGATCGATCCCTTGACAGGAATATATCCCGTTTGTCAGGTAGATTAATGGAACCTGAAATAAAGTAAAGTGAAAGGAACTAAGGGGGGGTGGAATCCGGCTCTCCGTCTCTCTGCTCCTGTGTTTTGGTTCACGCCCCCCCCCCGTCTGTCTGTTCGGACCGTAAATCACCGATTTGCCACTTGGGGCACCGTGAGCACACATCAGGGAATCCGCAGGTACGGAGGAAGAGAGATCGGTGAATGCCTGCGACGGGTGTGCCCTCTGCGGGGCCGGGATGACCCATACTGCCAATTCGGGGTCAAGACGATTGATGGACAGAGCAGCCGTTCACCATGCCCGCACCCTTCCCAGAATAGCGGCGGTTACAGGAGTTCCGGAGGTGGCGCTGGGGGAGCGGGGAGGAGAATATGTATATGAGGTAGAGCCCCTTCAACAACTGTGTAAATATCTGCTCTTTCTCGGCTGGCTGTGTGGCGGGGGCTGCAGCTTGCTGAGTCAATACAGAGCTTATGACAAGAGAGTCTCTGCAGTCAAGAAGCTTCAACTGCCCCTAGATCGTCATTCTGAGCATACAGAATATGGCCCAAACATATGGATATATATATTTAAAGTTCCCATTTATATTTTTCACGTTGGTCTAAAGGCAAATAGGACGCAAATTTATGTGGGGAAAGTAAGCCTTGTTTATTTATTGGTCACTTAGCAAACAATTGTGGTTTTTGTTTAGCTAATGTCCTCTGATTTTGTTACTGTCAACAGAATTCACAAAACTCGTATTTTACATGAGACAAATGACTCGGATGATGTATTATGAGGAATGATCTTTGTTTTTATGATAAGAAGAAAACTGAGATTTATTAAATTGTCCCCATTAGCCATCAACTTGCAAGCTCTGCCTGGTAAGCAGGTGATTATTGTGAAAAACAGTATCTCCGTTTGCATTTAGGGAACATTATATAAATAAGAAATTAATTAAATTAGTTCAACTGATAGATATTCATAACATATATTTTAAAAATGATCCCATAATTGATAAGGGAAGATGGATGTTTGAAATGATTTTATCTACACAACGTTCTCTTATATCTACTGAATTGCACTTCATAAACATCTCACTGTTTCATCATCTATCCATCCATCTGTCGGTCTGTCCATCCATCCATCTGTTTGTGTTTCCATTGACCTTCAATAATAACTTATCCAATGCAACAATTCTGGACAATTAACAATCTGGAGTCCTGTGAAGTAACGGACAGGTGGCAGGGTATGCCCTAGACATCCATCCATCCATCCATCCATCCATCCATCCTTCCATCCATCCATCCATCCATCCTTCCATCCACCCATCCAGTGCAGGGTCTCATTCCAGGAAACACATAGCAGTGGGTAGCTTACCATGCATACCAACATGTCCATATCTTACAGTGCTAAAACCGATTTTTTTTCTCCAATTAATAGCCCAATCTAAATATTTGTTTAAAGGTTATATAATAAAATACACAGGGAAAGGTTTTATTTTAATCTCCTTAATTTGAAAGCCCAGTTCCTGTTGAAGGCTGAGTGGTAATGTACTAAGTGAGTCATGTCAGCCAACCACAGCTGGTAAATTGTACTTTGTTCTTCCAAATGGCAGCAGGGTAATACCAGGGGCTGTCTCGCATTGATTGGATTATTATAGCACAACCGGCCATAACTATAGCCATTAAAACGACACAAAGAGGGAGAGAAAGCTGCCGTGTCTAATTAATTCTTTGTCTGTGTTAATGTGATGACAACACCAGATAGCAGAGTTCTGTCAGTGCGCTAATTACTCCCAAGAAGCATTAAGGTCAGCATATCTCCTAAAACCTCCGTCAACTGGAATCTGACAGCCAATTGCATAGGAGCATCTGCCGATATAGATATAGGGCTTTTAACGGCTATGAAGTAAAACCCGAACGCAAGTTACGACCCCGAGTTCTGGAGCGGTACCTAGATCTGCCACAAATCCTTCAGGGTAGAGGATAGTCAGAGGTCAGAGGTCAAGGTGGTGTTCGGTGTAGTACGAGTTAATATGAATATGCATTCTCATTGGCTAATCAAGGCTGGAAAAATATTACCTGAATGCAGCATTCATCTGCAAATCTGGCCATAATCTTGTATTTCGACCTGTTTTGTAGCTAATAAGCGCTATGACATAATCTCATTTAAATGCACTTGGACATTTTCGCCTCTCATTATGAAGGTAAGGAAATCATACAAGCCAAAGCATTCAAGAGATAAAAGGCTAAAGTGAAGCTTAGCATCATCTCTTCCATCACAATCACTGTAATTGGTGGGTAAATGTTCTTTATACATACATTGGAACCAAGTACAGCTGTAATATCGGTATAATGGTATTTTAATGCATTGTCGAGTTTACAGTAGCTGAGAAGATACAATATTGCTTTGGTTTTGATCCCCCAAGTTTAATTTGCTGTAATATGATCTATAAACGTTGAATGTCATGTTCCTATTTTATGTATTTTATTTGAATAAAATATTAAGAGAACAGCAAATTGTACCTAGATATATATATATATATATATATCACACAGATTCATTAAAACAAGAAATCTCGACGACTGTATGCTCGTGTTCTTTTTAATTTGTTTGTTTGTCTTTTTTTTTTCCTTGCAGATTGGACATCAGGACATCCGTAGAAAACAGAAGCGCAGACGGGAAAAACGGCAGAATATCCGTTCGGAAGCAGACGGCAACAGAACAAAAATTAAAACAGTCGCACGCAGTCCCCTGCTATTATTTGCATACAGTGCAAAATAAAATAAAATAAGATTAAAAATTCCGGGTAAAATAACGAGCGGAGCGAAGCCAAAGGAAGGAGATTTTAAGGCCTGCGGTAGCAGGAGGAATAATCCTTCTGATCAGAAATGTCACAGCTTTAGATGAACGTGAGGCGGGGAAGCAAATTCCATCAGTGATGCAGAACAGTTATTGTGCAGAGGAAATCTCTGATGAGCAGGGTGAAGCGGTCACAGGCGACTGTCGTTTGATTATTATTATTACTGTACACCTGCTCCTCCACTCTAATTAACTTTGGTTATGCAAATCAGCCCTATTGCATCATAGCCCCACCGCTGCCTAAAGGGAAAAAAAAAACACTGATGTTCAGGTGCTGGATTTAATTACGGGAATGAAAGGTTGGACCAGTGCGGGTGAGAGGGGCAGGAGGGGGAACGGCGAGAAAGGGTGGCTGCAGGAGAAAAAAAAATAGAATGAGACAAAGAGGAGAAGAAAAGGGAGGGAAAAATGGGTAGAACTGATAGATGGATGTGACAGAAGGAGAAGCATGTTAAAGCTGACTAGGGCAGACAGTGGGGGAGAAGAGGAGGAGAGATTAGAAAAGCAGGGGGTTGTAAGTAACCCCTCTGCCCCCCGGTGTTTGACATTTCTCCGTTTCCTCAGCTTGCTGGCAGTCATCGCCATGCCAACGCTGATAGGGCTGGATTGATGAGGCGTCGTTTGCTGGGATGGCTTCGCATTTGCCGGAGACAGGTTTTATAATAAGAGTCCTGACAGGTACGACTCCTTTTTATGTTAAACACCGAACCTCCCTGCTCCTTCGTACCTTAAGAACAGCTCAAAGACCATTTCTTATTAATCAGCGCGTTAAACGGACCCAGTTCTCAATGAGGAGAACTCATTTTGACACTAGCTTTTGCTTTCCCAAGGGAACTATGGTGTTGGTTGTTTCAGGCTAATCTGAGATTAGCATTCCATATTTTTCTAAATAATTTGCTAGACATGTGATTACACATTAGCCACTCGTCAGTCACTCAGTTAAATATTTTGGTTCTTTATTAGGCATTTTGTTCTCCAGCACTGAGGCTGGAAGCCTAGATCCCGCACCAGTTTACTTCAGATGGGCTGTACTTTGTTGACGGTAACCAATGTCATGGCAACATGTCACAATGGCAGATAAATCAAATTCCAGTTGTTGCTGATTTTTCACAACCTGATTGCACTTGTTGTTACTAAGATATCTTACGAAAGTAGCTTAAAGTCAGCTGAAGTACCCAACAAAATCAGCACTCCCGCATTACCAACATGCCCTGGTCCATTTCAAGAAACTAGTTTTTCTCTTTGTGAAATCTGTTCTCCTCTCGTCCTTACTGCAAGAATACTTTGTTAATATTTGCAGAGTTTTGTCTATAGTGAAAAATACATGTTGATTTCTCTACTTGCATTAATTTTCCCAGCATGAGCTTACTTGTTAAGTGTTAGAATCCTCCGTAGGATTCTGGGTCCATATTCGCCTCACTTATAACGGCCTCCCCTACAAGTCAAATCTTTAAGTCGGACAATTTTTCCCGTGATAGCAACTTAAGTGTGTCGGGATGAGAATTTCAGACAGATTAATAAAACAGCTAAAAGAAATGATTCAACAGTATGAAACTGCTATCTTTTGTCTCATGAAACGGTTTTAGAAAAGCCATTAGAAAGCATGATTAATTCTATGAGTGATTTTGCTGTGTTCAGTTTTTTCTTTTCTCTTTTCCCTTTTTTCGTCTTTAGAGTGGAGGGAGTGGGCTGTGTTTTCCCTGCTTTAATCATCCTGCCCGTGGTGATTGATTGGGAAAGGAATGAGCTGTTTATTGAATGCAAGAGAAACAAATTGCAGTTTTAAGTGCACTGGTCCAATACTCGACGAGACGGGAGAGTCGCCGCTTTCCCCGCGAACACAAAGCACTGCCTTCAGATGGAGCCATGCCAGTTTAATCCCTCTTTTAAACAATATTTATATGAACAAAGCATGCCTGTTCAAAATCAATTTGCACCAATAGCCTTGCAATTTGTGTGTGTGAATATAAAATTAAATAAACGTCGTAAAAAAGAGAAATATAACAAAAAAAAAACCCCACACAAAATAGAAGCATGGGCGGAATGAAAGTGAACTGGGAATTGCAAAGAATTAAATCGAGCAGCCAAACCTATACAACAATAATAATCAGCCCTGGTCAATCTAGGTCCTGCAGAATCCAATACTATACAATTAAGGCATGACGTGGCAAAAGAATATTGCTATTTCAAACTGTGAAGTAGCGAGGAAGTTTTACAGAGCAGGGAAGGCTTCTTAAAGCTTCAGAAAGGGTCATATTTGGAATAGGTAGCATTGTGAGCACTTCCTGTCTGGTTATGTCGGAGTCCAGCTTAGGGCACCCTGGGCATCCTGTCAAGCTTTGGCCACGCCCCCCTGCACGCCTGGTGTACGAGGCACAGATGGGCTCCTGAACCCCGTTCCCCTACACTGTAGGGGTGGGCACCGTGGGAGGAGGGTAATAAGCAAAGGGCCCCCGCATGCACCTGGCTCCGTGTGGGTACGGCTCATAGTGGCTGTACGAGGGAACGCCATTTTCATTCCAAAGGTTAGCGTTAGCACAAATTTTCAGTGCTAAGGTTAACCCACATTAA
>JAABNX020000122.1:996987-1009121 GCA_015163995.2 Mormyrus lacerda | reverse complement strand
CTGCTCCCCCCCCCCCCCCCCCCGCAAATAACTGCAATTAGCCTCCTGCGAGTAGATGCTACCGAGGGGTTGTATCGCCAGCTGGAAAGAAGCTTTTCCTTGATAAAAGGAGCTAAAACACGGGACGTCGTAATAACCTGAATGTTCTCTGGCAGTCACAGTGATGGCCGTCGCTAAGACCCCGATAGCATGCAGAAAAGAAAAGAATATTAAAAAACTGTATTCCCACTATTGTTACCCATATTGTGGATCTATTACGGTCAGACAGACCACATTAACAGCTCATTATCTACTTCTGTCCATATGGGCTTTGGTTGGGGCAGGTCACTCCAGTTGGCATTTGGAGATGCTCTGCTTAATTATTACCATTATGGCAATTCAGTCATGAGGGGCAGTTACAGAAGATGGTAGCAGGCCCTCTCCAGATTGCTGTCAGCACACGCAGACGGTAAGTAAGCTGCAGAGAGGAGCCCCGGAGCTCTAACCGAGCCCTCTGGTGTGAAAGTCGTTAGTCCTCAGAGCTGGTTAATGGAAGGACACTGGAAATATGAAATGCGAACATAACTACCATGTAATATATTCAGTGCAACCCAGCTATAAACACATATCCAATACAGGTGATACTCATACTGGTACTGATACTGATATTCAGGATACCTGCCGATAAGAATCGTTCGCAAAGTAACAGTACAATTTTGTTCATGTTGCAATTTCATAATGGGATCTTGTCAGTGTTTGTGTTTTTGTAACATTAGGGGGAAATACAGAACCGGTTGGTAGACTTACATACACCGTATAGACAAAAGTACTGAGAGACCTGGTCATTACATTAACAGGAACTATTGTCATTCATCCAGAAAAGCATTTGTAGGGTCAGGCACTAATTTGGGCCTTATATTCTTATATTCTATATTCTAGTTCTTCCCAAATGGTGTTTGATGGGGTTGAGTTCAGGGCTCTGTGCAGCCAGTCAAGCTCTTCCACACCAAACTCACCCAACCATGTCTTTATGGACCTTGCTTTGTGCACTGGGGCACAGTCATGCCGAAACAGAAACGGCCTTCCCTAAACTGTTCCCACAAAGCTGGAAGCATAGATTTGTCCAAAATGTCTTGGTATGCTGAAGCATTAAGAGTTCCCTTCACTGGAACTAAGGGGTTGTATTTCCGGATGACAACGTTGCCTCAAATTAATCATTGTCCTGTTACTGTCATACATTACTCAGACAAAATTGGAAATTTGAAAACATACTGCCTGGGGGAGGGGGGGGGGTGAGCCTGGCCAGCTCGTCCCCTGCCCACATGTAATGCCCAAAATTTAGTATAAAGGAAGGGGGGGATCTCGGTACTGGTTGCAGTTCAGCCGTGGGATAGAGCGCGCATCGCCCGGCACTTTCTCAGGACTTACGTGTTGGTCTCCTGCCTGGACTGAAACGGACTCCCCAGTCTAAGAGTGAGGGTAGGTGATGATGGCACGTCTGAGTGTGAATAGCTTTGCAATGTCGATGTGCCGATTCAATCAATTATCACAATAACCGTACTATTAATTTGCACTTTCTATGTATGTATGTATATCAGTACAGTATATATATACATATACCTATAATCTCCTGTATTTTCAGTTTTATTCTTGTTAATGATATATATATATATATATAACTATAATTTATAGTTTATAACTATTATTGTATATCACCTGTGATCCGGAATTATTTTGCATTGCTTTTGATCCCATGTCTTGGTGTTGATTTTAATGCAAGGTTACTTTGTATTACTTGTAATAAATAGTTTTTCGAAGTGAACCTAAGTGTGTCTGTTCGTTCCTTAGAGACCCCTGTATCCCCCTCACATCATCTTAAAACAGGGGCTAAGCCCTAGCCCTGAAAAACGATCCATACTTTTGGCACAATGCTGTCAGGCGGGTACCGTTCTCCTGGCATTCGCCAAACCCAGACTGCCAGAC
This sequence comes from Mormyrus lacerda, assembly GCA_015163995.2. Classification (NCBI taxonomy): domain Eukaryota; kingdom Metazoa; phylum Chordata; class Actinopteri; order Osteoglossiformes; family Mormyridae; genus Mormyrus; species Mormyrus lacerda. The sequence goes on along the minus strand of JAABNX020000122.1, from coordinate 1,007,159 downwards.
AGAGAACCGGGATTCATCACTCCACAGAACATGTTTGCACTGCTCCAGAGTCCAGTGGCGGTCTGCATTACACCTCTCCATCCAACACTTGGCATTGAGCTTGGTGATGTGAAGCTTGCATGCAACTGTTTGGCCATGCAAGCTCATTCCATTAAGCTCCTGGCGCACAGTTTTTGTGCTGAGGTCAATGGCAGAAGAAGTTTGGAACTCTACAGTTACTGAGACAAAAGAGTGTTGGTGACTTTTATGCACTATGCACCTCAGCACTGACAACCTGCTCTGTTACTTTATGTGGTCTGACACTTTTGGTTGAGTTTCTGTTGTTCCTAAATGCTTCCACTTTGCAAAAATACCACACAATTAGCCATGGAATATCTAGCAGAACTGACTAATTTGCATCCTACGACAGTACCATGCTTGAATTCACTGAACTCTTCAGAATGACTCAATCTTTCACAAATGTTTGAAAAACCTGACTGCATGGCTAGGTGCTTGATTTTATACACCTGTGGCAGTGGGTCTGAGTGAAACACCTGAATGCAATGACAAAGAGGAGTGTCCCAATACATCTGTATAGTGTACATAGACACCCCAGTATTACCCCTTTATTGTCAGAGATAGACTGCAAGAACTCTGTCACCTGTGGTTAAAGGATGGATGGATGGATGGATGATTCAGTGGATGCAATTATGTGTAAACGCTTAAATCAATGTGCTATTATTAATGTTGATGAACAAAGGAGTTACAAAACATACTGTTCTGTATTAAACGAATGCATTTTTACGAATAAACTTTCAAGTCCTCCTTGGGACATTTCACATTCAGTTGAATTCAGTGTTTGACATACTATGTGAAGAGGATCCCTAATTATTAGCTCTCAGCTCAAACGTAAAGATGTCTTCACCCCACACACAAACACCCAGACACTAGCGGCCAAAATTGTGGAGACGCCTCCAATTTTTACAGATTGCAGAACTATATTCCAGTTGCTTCAGTTACTTATTTAATTATCAATGTACAATATTCGTAGCATTCTTTATTTATAAACATTCAGTTAGTATTCTTAAATTTGGTTAGTAATTTTTTTAAAGTGTAAGGCCAAAGAGGCTAGATGTTTCCACAATTTCGGCCACTAGTGTGGATGTGAGTAATATGCTACGAGTCTTGAATCTTTTTTCAAAGTTCTAAACCGTGATCAGAGCTCAGAGCAGATCAGAGCTGCCGCTTGTATGTAGCTGGATGTGGCATGCGGTCAGTCGTAGCTCATATTTCGTTATACTGGCGTGAGGCTAAAGCCCAGCGGTATGACACCTTGCAGCGTTTAGGGTTATCAAAGCAGCAGGAGTGCACCATCTGGCCGTCCCTCGGCATATGTCCCCCTGCGCGAAGGCCTGACTTGCCCGGATCCTCCCTGACACACCTGTGCCCCTGCCTATCTGCAGGCGATAACACACACGCCAGTGGCGTGTGGTCTGGGAGGGCTAGAACGGATACAGAAGATTAGCTGTGATGCACACGTCCAAGACTGTGTGCGGCTGTGGCTGGTAATGCATTGCTGCGGATGCGATGCATGCAGCAAGGAAATTATACATGAAACATGACGGCGTCTGCAATGTGGGAGGAAACCAAAGAACCCACACAAATATGAGGAGAACATGTAAACTCCACAGGCACCAAGCTGGGAGTGGAATTTATACCGAAATCCCCTGTGGCCACAAGGTTATCCACTGAGCCACAGTGCCAGCCTGAAATGAATGCAAACTTCATGAGCAAACTTACATTTCAAGTTGGCTAAATAAGAAATCAGATACTTTAATTTATCAGTGATATGGTGTAGTGTTTAAGCATAATAGCCGTTTGCTCTACTTATCATGTTTAGCAGTATGCATGGGTTTAGAATGGGAGTTTGCGTGCAAAGTGCAGTAATGAGGGGCTCAGGAGCCACATAAAAGCCGAATGGAAACATACAACAATCCCACTTGCCATTAAATTTTACTTTTCCATGCACAGAGGACACTATCGGGCTCCAGGTTGTTCTCTGTGCAGAAATCCTTGCTAATGACAGCCTGCTATCCTGAGAACTCCAAAGTCAGACCCAAGTTAAATACCAGCACTCTGAGCAATGCCGGTCGGTCCCACGTAAACAAAGCCTTAGGGGTCCCAATCCACGAAAAGTCTCCACCGTTACCATTATTCTTTATATTGGACAAAATTTTTGAATTTTACAGTACAACTGGCTTTTGAAATGAAGGTTTGAGTCTTTCATTAGGGTACTCGTATGGCTGATTTTTAAACCGAGTCACATATGCTTTATAGACTTAAAGGATGACTTAGTCTTAAAAGGCTCTTGTAACTCTGATTTTGACTGCCATACTCATAAATTCAACTTAAACCTTGAGGTTTCTGAAGAATTTGCTGGTGTGTATGTGTGTGTATGTGTGTGGAGAGAGAGAGAGAGAGAGAGAGAGAGAACTGTAATAATTTTGCAATGATATTTTTCAAAATTATAAGATATTATTATTTAAATGATTATATAGGTTAAACACAAAAAACAGAGATACTACTTTCAGTGTTTTTGCTGGACTGCCAAATCTATGAGAAAGTAATTTTATGGAAATGAGGCTTAAAAGTGTAAAAATGTGATTTGGCTAATTGTGGTTCTTGGTTGGTGTTTTAGCTTAACCTTCGTCCTGTTTTAGCTTTCTGTCCCAATCACTTATGTGAGACGGGTCAGTGCCGACCCGCGTCTTAAATCAGGCATAAAATACTCTCAAAATAATTATTCATCATCCAATTTGTTTCTCAGTTCTTGGTTACCTTGTTAAGCTTCCTTAACCATGAAAAGATTGGCTTTAATATTTTTGGTGTGGCTTTCTGGACCTTTCTTTTGACAGCACACCTCTCATTTTCAATAAAAATAATGGTAAAATAAACCTCAAGAGAATTATATAAATAAACTGAATTTGTCCTATCTTGCCTTACATGTATGGGCATGTCTTACCTTGATTTTGTTTTAATTTATTTTGTTTAAATAGAGATTCCTGACAAAGTCAAAAAGCCTCGATGCAGTACACAAATCTATGTGGTGCTTTTATACATTTTAAACTTACAAACGGGTTGGTGCTGACCATAACAGCACAGAAGGCAGAAACACTCCAATTATTTGTACTGGTAATATAATCATTCTCTGGGCTGTCAGTTTAGGTGTGGATGGCTACTTTTATCCCCTTTTCCATGTTTGCAAAGCAACATTTTGATTATTGACTCATAAAGGGACATGGTTCACTGTTCAATGCCAATATTGATGTTCATTTAAAGCGCCGGTGTGTCTTTTTTCCAAGAATAAACATTGTCTTTATATCCTCATCCTGTTATGAATGGACACACGTAACCTCAAGTTGGGTCAAACACGTTTATTCTAAGTAAGCCCAGGTTAAGAAAGTCCGACTTACGAACAACTCGTACTTACAAACGGAGTATTATATTAAAAAATTGAGTTAAACACAATGGTTCGTAATGACGACTGCTCACGTTATCTTGTGACACTCGTGAAAACATTGCGCTGCTTCAGTGGTTTGTTGGTTCAAGGTACAATACACCATACGTAGTTACTATTATGAATTACTCTATTATATTATTATGTACAGTATTATATTTTTTGTGACTTACCTACAAATTCGACTTAAAGCCAGACCTAGGGAACTGGGGACCGTCTGTGTATGTATAGAGACAAAAAACTACCTTTGTCTTCTTAATGACAAAATATTTCTTATTTGTACATTTATACTGAAGATTAATGTTGTGACTATACTCCTCCTTAAAGGGACTTTATCAAGCCAAAGAGGATGCACCTTTACAACTCGTTTCCAGAGATTTCTTTCAATGAGACTATCAGGAGTGCTGTTTCCTGCAACTGTGTTAAAGCCATTTACAGTACCGTATCGCTCTTGAGTAAATGAACAGACAATCGCAGATGGGGAATGAACGGAGTAGAAGACAGGCCTAAATGTAATGAAACTGACGTCTAAATCTCATGCAATATAACAAGAGCAATATTTTGTGTGTGACTTATACCCAGTGGTCATCATTCCTAATGTGTTCAGCACATCTGTAGTATCTATATTATGCATCAGTGTTTATACAGATTTATAGCTTATCTTTTCCCCATAGTCTATCTTTTATACTAGGCACTGTGTTTAGGCTTACAAAATGTCAAGGTAAATATATTGCCCTAATGTGATATATAGCTACAAATGAATTTTTTCGGTTCATAATGTCTATAAAGTGTTTCTGCGACTGCTTTTATGCTCAATTACCTCTTTCTAAAAGAAGCATTTAGTGTTTAAACACAAATGCTCAGATCAATGCCTGCAGTGAAGTGGATTCCTGAGGTGAAGGTGTTTCCTGTCAGGAGTATTGATTAACTAAAGCCAGGTTCATATTATTATTATTATTATTATTTTGTACAACATCACACTTGAAATTGCAAAGACACATTCAAAAGTTCCATGCTTGAAGAGAACACTTAGAGGGCATTTACTCTTCAAAAGTGCCTATAGCCTCACTTAAAGAAAAAATAAAAAGGGCCTTTTCAGGTTGGCCGTTCTTTGGGCTGCGCATTCATGCAAAATAAGCGTGACGGCTCAATGGAGACAGACACTCGAGTCGCAAGGGGAAGCCGCGTCTCCAGTTGCTTCGCTTCAAGGCAGGTTTTGGTACCTGTGTATTATTGATCATAATAAAACTACGTTCTCAAAATTTGTAAAAAGTGAAAATGTAATTTATTAAAAACGGAGAGAAAAATGTGAGCTCCGACTTACTATTACTGATCATAATTTATCTGGCATTGGTAATTCTATATAATTATCCACTGGTTATTTGTGTTTTAGTTATGAAATTAGTGTTGCTGTCATGTGTCATTTAATTGTCTTTACGGAGATGCGGTTTGTTGCTCTGATAATGACAGTCCTTTTGTGTGTATTGACTTCATTGTCCTGTACAGTATAGGAGCTATTATTAAGTACTGCCTCGTTCTAAGATCAGCCTTCAATGGTGTGGCTCAGAATTAGTGTCTCCCACGGTTTGCCTCCTCCTGACGAGAAAAGAGACACTCTGTGCTCATGAGGGGGACCTTTCCGTAGTTAATGGGAGATTTATTACCAGAGAAATTGCTGGCGAGCGATGTGAAGTTCAAAGCGTGGTATTGTTTGAATATGGAAGCCAGCTCTGGTTCCCAGAGGGAGATGGGCTTTACTGTGAGCAAGCTGTCTCCCTTTTCTGCACTCACCGAGGCCGGGGGAGTCAGCCATGGATTGATGTGACAGGCTTTTTTATCATTCGGGTATCACCGAAAAACGTGAAGCTCATGTTAAAAGATAAAAAAAAAGGAAAAGAGAGAGAGAAAAAAAGTGTGGAGATTTTTTAAAGGTTTTAATATTTTCAATAGAAGAAAAGTTTTGTTTAAAACGCCATCGGTGTTGGATGCTTGGAAAATAAGACGAGCTTGAGGAAAACACAGCGCTTTGTTTTTGTTTTTGACTGTTTGAAGCGCATATTGTCTTTATTACGGAAGCAGGGATGGATCCGAGAGCAGGTATTTACACTAGATGGCAGTTGTGTAATGCAATACACAGTAACGGCACGCGGGGCAGAGGCTGGGGGTACATGCGCTGCACTTGGGGTCCGCAAAGGCCCCGTGGGCCACGAGAAACATATGTTAGCGATTTAGGTGCAGACATTTATTTTTTTGTTTTACTGCCTGGCTCTCCTGGAGAAAGTGTTGGGCCTGGACTACAGGCTGTCTGGATCATGTCATAGGCCGTGAGGATCAGGTTCCTGGGGCAAAGCCAGACATGGAAGGAGAGGGTTATGACTGGGTGGGTGGGGGTGGGGGGGGCAGGTTAGTCAGGGGGGATGTGGGGTTGTGGGATGGGGAGGAAACTGACCCTCCCTAGCCAGCCTTTTCTGAAAGCTCTGTGTTTCCGTGAACCCGGGTCAGGGAGGAGTTGGGGTTGAGTACCAGCTGACAAAACAAAATGCTCCCCCTGTTTTTGCTGTCCAGATTCCACATACGAGACGCAGGCGTGTACGGCCCGTGCATTTTAATCAGCAGCAGACTCCTTCAATAAATCTATTTTATGTTCTAAGAGCAGGTACAAATCCCGTCTCCTTTCTCGTGCTAATCTTCTTAACGGCTCGGACAGCCTCCCGCGCACCCCTGCCAGCATGTGACCCTGCTTCGCCTCCCCAGCGGCCTCGCTCGACGGGCGGAGAGGGGCCCTGGGCCGTCGTTACGAGGAGGCCCGGAACGATCCAGACAGCTTCGGAAAAATGGCGAGCCCTTGCCTCGTATTTCCTCACCGTGGCAGAGCGAGATCGCTGAGCTGGGTGGGAATGCCTTTTCCGGGGAGATCTGACACACAGTCGTAACGAACCAGCCCTTTGTCTCCTGTTGGGCTTTCGAGATAAGAGTGGTAGCATGAACTGGTAAAGTACGGTATAAACTGGTGCTGAGTTCAGCGGCAAGGTAAGCTCTTCCCCTGAGTCCTCTGGGATGGGTCACAGCTGCAGTTTAAATGAGAAGAACACAGTGCACTTGTTTAAACCCAAGAACCACCTCTTGTGCCTCCATCGCTGGCCTCTGCTGCCGGCCTGACACCGCGGCAATGAGATGCAAAGATTGAAATGGCCCCGTGTACCGCCGCCGTGTAATCAACTGTCTGGCAAAAGGCGATGTCGCATTCCTGCGCGGCTTTGTGCGTGTGACAGTGGGGTAATGCGACTGTCAGTGTAGAGGCGGCCTTGAGTGTCACACCGTACGCTCTGCGGGTCTGCCCGCTAGGGGGAGGGAGGGGAGGGGCCATGGGGTCGCCCCACACCTCTGCTTGCCTGCCTGTCTTTGTCTCCTCCCTTTGCGTCGGCCCTGGGGGCCAGGAGAGCGAAGAGCCACCCATTTACTTTCCAACTAGACTGAAGTGTAACTCACACTCAAAGCCACATGCAAATACGCCCCGGTTCACTTGTTTTCCACGTGAATCTTGAACATTTCTCAAAAACATTTCGCACTGTTTTGGATGGTCACATAGATAGAGGAGAATTGTTCCCTGTTCCCTGTTTCGCGTGCAGCATTGCTATCAACCTGCTTTAGGTGATCGATCGTCGATTTGGGAAGATGAAGGGTGTGTCGCAGCAGGCAGAGACACGGTGGGGGATGAGGTCACCGCTGCGGTGCGAGGATGCAGCCATCGTCTGGCCAATGTTCTGTACGAGACAACCATGCCTTTCTGGGGACTCGCAAGGTGTCAGGATAGTGGACAGCTCCAGGGGCAGTTCTGGGGCGAGGGGGCAAATACTATTTGGGTCTGAAATAAATGTATTATTATTACTATTATTATTATTTACATTTATATACTATACGTGGGCTAAAGTTTTGTGCACTGCGTACAGGCGAAACACAAACGTACGCACATTTTCCTGACGGACTCTTAACGCAGGTGTGCCGGGTGATTGAGTCAATTCAGTTGGTGAAAAGCAAAGTTAGCGGCAGAAAAAAAATAATCAAGCTTTTTGAAGCAAGACTTTGCTTCTAAATGCCGGCCATCTAATCTAAGTATTACTTGGAAGACATTAAGGTCAAATGCATCTGCCCTCCCCCCCCCCGACCAGTTGAAATGGTCTAGAACCTTCACTGGAAGCTCAGGAAAGCCGCATGAGGCATGTAGAGGCGGGGGGGCAATGAGGTGGATGTATGTGGGGCCCGCCGGCATATCGAGGTGGGGGCCACCCCACCACAAGAGACAGCACCGGCTTAATGGGGACCAGATGCGGGGCCTTGGAGCTCACTGCAGCGTGGGGGCCGCAGGAGATTTATCCGTCTAGGAGATGAGGAGATAGTGATGTTTGCAAAGCCGTCCTCTGACCCCTCCCAACACGGAATGTTCCTGTCCTACTGTAAACCGTGAACTTTATAGGGAAGACGGGGGCCACAGCTAAGCGTATCAGGCCATGGGAGGTGGGGGTGGTGGTTCTAAGTGACAAGCACTGTGGTAAATATAAAATAGATGTAACATTTAGTAATACAAATGTATCCAAGCTGGTACTTTTACTACATTAAATTACAGAAAATTACATTTTCACTTTTTACAAAAATGCTAACATTCATCTGGATTGTGCTGTTTATGATATTTTTATAATAAGACTTTGAAGGGACATGCAGTCACATTTATAACCTTACGAGATACAGTAGTTCATTTTTGCTCTGATGTTTCTGCTCATATCTATCATACAATACAGGCATCTCCATAATGTTTTGAGGCTCCTTAAAGTTGACATTGAAGGCTTGTCGCGTGTGTGGGGGAGTGCCTTTCACCAAATACATACATATGCAGTATATATGCACCCCCACCATGATGATCTGAGCCACCCCTTATAACCCTCCGCCCCCCCATTTTTCACAGCAGATGATAGCCCCCATATCTTGCCCCTTACCTTAACATGAAAAATACACCCCTGTGTTCAGTTAATGACCTTAAATCCTCCCCTGAAATGAAAGTATGTGGAACTAAGTACTGATTCACAGAAGTGGCAGCCTGAATGGCTGGTCAGTGCCAACAACATTTTATTTTCCCTTCGGGGAGGGCGTACAGTCGGATAGCTAGCATGCCGTTTTTCAGTCGGAGGTCACAATCTGAGCAAAACTGCGGGCGAGTAGGACAGCTTTACACCGGATGTCTTCATCGAAGTGATATGAGGCCTCCGTTTTAGCAGGAAAGCCAGCTAACAGGTCGTTAGCCTGCGCTAGCTTGAGCGCAAAGCTCTCGGTGTATAAATCGACCCAAAGATGGCAGATGGGTAGATGTTATGTTAACAATACCCACCAGAGTTTACTTGAATTGGTGAACTGTGCAAATGGCTTAGCAACTGAATTAGCATCAAGGCACATGGTGTTAAATTTAGCTAATGCTAATAGCTGCAGGGTATGATTACACAGTGTACTTACTTCTTATTTATTTCTATCCCTTTTTCTACTGGACGTCCCTGTGGGGACATTATCTGTGAATAACTACAGAAAATACAGTAGTTCTTCAGAATATTATCATAGGGTCATTCCGCGTAATTCCAGATCTTTTTTTTTTTTTCTTGTGGCCAAAATACCTCCAGTGGAAAGTTCCTTCTTGAGGCTTAAGTAATACTGCCAAATGCTACACGGCATTGTTATTAAAACTCAAAATATGAAATATGAAAAAGGTAAAATATGACCCTAATATGTGGGTAACGCTACTTGCAGAAGTCATTTAGAGGGGAAAACTTTGGCCAGGTATTGTATTCAGAGAGAAAAGTAAGTATTTAGCCTTTTTAGTCTGGAGCTGAAATGGTCAAAACTGCCCAGTAATTTGTCTTGTCTGAGAACCAACATTTCACCTAACTTTACTTTGGGTGCTAAACAACAATTGTAATGGCATATTAAGCCAAAACCCTTTGCTTCACATACCGGTGTTCTGGATGAATCATGACATTGGAATATCTCACAGCATACTCTGTGAAGGAATAACGACAGCTCATCTCATTGTCAGTGTTGTACGTCATCAATGCCTCATGATACAGTAACAGTTTTTGAACCAGCATATTTTTCAACACATAAAATAGCTTGAAACTTGTTACATCTAAAAACCAATTTATCACTAAGACAATATGACTTACGTTTTGCAGGTATATTAAATCTGAATAGTGTCACGGCTCTGCCGTTCCTAGAACAAGAAATATTTTTTTCTGGAATTATTTCTTATTTAGGCATCAGAAAAAAACAGACCACATCTAGATCACATGTGTCAAACTCAAGGCCCGCAGGCCACATCTGGCTCAGGGAACAACTCTTTACAGCCCGTGAAATAACTTTGATATTCTGTTAAAAATAGCCTGGCAATGTAAGTGTAGAGGCACACAAAATTCATGGTTCAATAGAAACCTCGGGTTTGGGGTCATGGTTGGGTGCAGTTTTGGTGCAGCAGGGAAAACAATTTGTTTTCAAACAATTTATTACTAAAACTACAAATGTAAACAGTTAAGAACAATTTCAAAGCAAAGGCAATGTGTCTAAAGTTGACGTCTCCGAATAACATAACCTAAGCAATGCTTCTCTGTACATTGTAAAATAAATGTGTAAAAGAAATTTT
>JAABNX020000122.1:926562-944682 GCA_015163995.2 Mormyrus lacerda | reverse complement strand
TGCCGCCCTGTGCATAATGTGCCGCCCTGTGCGTAATGTGCCGCCCTGTGCATAATGTGCCGCCCTGTGCATAATGTCCCACCCTGTGCATAATGTGCCGCCCTGTGTGCCATGTGCCGCCCTGTGTGTCATCTGCCGCCGTGTGTGTAATGTGCCGCCCTGTGCGTAATGTGCCGCCGTGTGCGTCATCTGCCGCCCTGTGTGGCATGGTGGGGGATCTTTTCCAGCTGGGAGATGCACATCACGACACATCACAGATGAGGAACACTAAGCAGAATGGCTGCCAAACAGGTTCTTTGGCCCGAAGATACATCCTGCAGCTCTTCTCACCCCCCCCCCCCATTCTTTAGTTAGCATCACATGCAAGATTCGGTTAGCTCAGTATTACTGGAAGTTAACTGGTCACTGGGTCTGTAATCAGAATAAAATTTCGGGGCGGGGAGGGGGGAAGTGGTGGTTCTGGCTTAGCCTACCAATATGTCCTTCTCTACATTTTTACCCACTTGGGGGGGGAGGGGGTCGATGGATGGATGGGTGGGTTAATCTTTTTCTCTAAGCTATCTTATAAAAGGCTGACCTTTCTCTGTGGCTTCCATCTGCGCTCTACAGACCACCAGTAAGGTCTAGATCATTCATTGGTTATTGTGTAATTTCAGTATGCATTTGTAGAACATTCACTACACTTTCATAATGCATTCTATAGGACATTCATATGCAGCACGTAAGTCTACCTTAACATCCTTTGCAGCTTTAATAAACATCAATAACAAACACGAATGCACAGTTATAATGTTTGTTATTGTCATATAATGATTGTCATAAATTAAAGCTGTTATGGTATGTTAGGATGTTAAGGTGTACTTACATACCGCTTATGAATGTTCTGTGAATGCATTATGAATGTGTAGTGAATGTTATATGAATGCATTATAAAGGCATCATGAAGGTGCAGTTAATGTAAAATGTTATTTCTCGTGCTAATTATTGGAAGTGTGCTTAAAAGTAACCTGAAATCTCAAATGATGACATGGTTAGCAAAAAAATAAATAAATCAGGTCTCAAATCATTACCTACCTGCCTAATGCAGGTGACACAGACAAGATAATCTCACTTATACTGACAATCAACACAAGGTTACAGTTTAATTAATGGAGCAAAAAATTTAACGGCAACAGTTTAACAGCACTCTAATTATCAAAGACAAAACTCACATTAATTCATGCTACTTTGACATGATTTTGTTGATTTGTGCATCAAACTTTTTTTAATTGGCATGAGACTTAATTAGGATTAGTGACTGTTCTGTCATTTAATGGTTCAGGAGATATTAACAAATATGTAGCAAGCAGATACATTTTTCACAATGAAACAAATAATCTGGAAATGTGATGACAGGTCGCCATGACATAGTCAGTAAAATCCTAATTGAGTGATAGTCCTTTCTTTTACGTAAATATCAGCAGCGTGCTATTGTATACCCTATATATCAGCAGCGTGCTATTGTATACCCTATATATCAGCAGTGTGCTATTGTATACCCTATATATCAAAATACCAACATTGTTAGATTTCATTAAACATCCTTTGTAAGTGTAAAACCTATAGAATTCAGAACATAGCCTGGAGATAGATGTATATATCAAAGCTTATGAACACAGTAGACTATTTTTGCTGTATAATGAGATTTAATTAGGCAAACCCATCGCCCATACATATGCTAAAAACTTTAAAAGGTGTATTTTATGATATATATGCCATTTAAATCCATTAAATGTTTATAATACAGCCATATTGGCTGGCCATTGTTTGGTATATAATAGGAAATAAATTAACAGGCTTTACAACGAACACTTTTTCTGCACAGAAAAGGCAAAGATCTCAAAAGTATATGTATTATACACCTCTAAAGAATTTTACTGGCTCCAGATTGTGAAATAATTCTTTGGCACAGTAAACCTTATCGATGTAACAAATTCAAAGTTTGTGTTATATTAATAATTTCTAAAGTAATTATTAAATAATTGCATAATTAGCTAAACGAAATGTAAATGAGTAGCTAAATATGTCTGAATGTAAACTAAGAAATGAAACTCTCACAAACACACACGCATGTAACCATATCTTTATGGGGACCGCTCATTCATTTCTATGGGAAAAATGCTAATGCTATCTGTGATAACCTTAACCCAATAAGGTAAGGTTTACCCACTCATACACACACACACACACACACACATATATTTGTGCTGTGAATTGTCATACATAGCACATCATACAGAATACGACATGTCTTTTTGTGTTAATAACTTTCTTGCACTGGATACAATATTGACTGTTTTTAAGGAGGCACTGAAATTCTAGCTCTGGGATAAAGTTGTGACTAGAGATGTCGTGTACAGTACAGCAGGAGGGTGTGCAGTTTCCTTCGCCGCCTTAACACCAGTTCAGGGAGCAGGTCATCATTTACTTTATTTTATTAGTTTATTTATTTTATTGCCCACTGCTTGGTGGTGCCAAAGTAGAGTTACATTCTCCTCGGAAATGCAGAGATGCACTGTCACTCTGTGTATTAGCCAACATACCGGTTACAATTGTGATCTTTTAATTTGTGGCTATTGACCCAGGCTTGTTATCTATTGTCATTGTAAATAATGTATCTCTTTTACGATTAAATAACGTTGCCCGGGAGAGTGCTGCGATTACAAGTACAGTTATTTATAGATTGTCAGAACAGTAATAAACATAAAATGCTCTTAATGTGTGGCTAATGAAATCCGAACACGGGTAACTTTATGAATTGATATAATTCATGTGAGTGTTTTAGCATAGCTGTGTGGTTCCAGTCGTAATTCAGGAACCTAGCAGGGTACGCCAATTTGCTAGAAGACTAATTTGCCGCAGAAAGTCAATGGGCTCTCAGCATCTTTGGCCTTTCTATGTAGCATGCCTGATTGCATTAGCGCTATCAAAAGCAGTCTTCATAAATATATTTATAAAGCTTAATATTCTTTGAGACGAGGGGACAGATGCTATCAGCACAGAAAAAGTCTCATTAATCTCTTTGTAGCTAGTGAATTCGTGGGAAAAAAGTGACGATAAAAGCACTTTGGTATAGAGAGAGAGAGAGAGAACAGTGTAGTATCACCGAAGAGCCATGCATCTCCATCAGACGTCACGAGCGGAAAACCCAACATACTTTATTTCTCTGCAGTTATGGCCTCCTCTAAGACTGAGGTATAAAAACGGAAAGAATAAAATAGACTGGCTAAGGTAAAATTAAATCTGTAGCATAGGGATATAGACTATGTGTCTGCCAGCATGAAATACCATGCAAATAAAAAGAAGCCTCCTGTATTGTACCTCTGTCTTTCTGTCTCTTACTATTACACACTATATTTATATATATACTCGGTATATATACTCACACATATATATGCTGTATATAAAAGGACAATCATGATTTAACTTTTCCCTTTTTTGACAAGCAGGCCTGGTTCCTTTTTCTCTGTCCTCCTTGGAGTTGGCCGTCCTGTTGCCAGGGGGGTAAGGGGAGTGGCCACATCACTCAAATGCAGTGCCGGATTAAGGTACCCGGGGGCCCGGGACTAATAGTATTTTGGGGCCCCTCTGGAGTTAAATAAATTTTAACCACTGGTTAACTACCTCCAGTCGGTGTCAGTTGTGGGTATTAAGGATATTACTGAGGGGAATATGGGGGATAGATTGTAAAATCGTCTTACCAGCCTCAGCTGTTGACTGAGCACGTCTACCTTGGCTGGGTGAACACCAAGACTAATGAGAAATTTGTCCAAATATGCATTTGCTTAGCAGCCTGAGGATGTTACATACTGCTCATTCAGGATAACCAATTCAATGAATGAGAAGCTGCTTCTGTATTTTTAGTCACTTCAGCAATAGATTTTCATTGTAATTTTTATGCTGCTTTGGAATAGTTGTTAAGGCGGAACTAATCAGCTTCACAGTGGCCTGGGATTCTGGTCTGATTTCTCTCGCACCAGGTCAATACAATAGATCTGATAACACGGTGCACCGGTCATTAGCCTCTAGTTATTGATGGCGTTTGTTATGGGCTGTGTTAAAGCTTAATCGTACTTGCAGTAAATCCTATAGAAATTAATTTAAAAATAAATCGGGACTTAAAACGATTGTTTTGCAGTTGTGCTGCATTTTATTTGGTATATTTTTTTAAATAATCACTTCTGTCGCGGTATTGTGTTTCACAATAATTCACAGACTTTTTAAAAAGGGAACCAGGGGAAAACGCAAGCAAACAAACACTCGAAAATGATTCTCTGACCTGTTCACAGAAATTGAAGTATTATTCCGGAAAATTAGTATGCAAGTTTGCATGACAGAGACCACTGCTTACAATCTACAGAAACACAGAGATGGTCATGTGGCCATTGCGTTGAAGGCAGGGCATGAAGAGAGCCAAACACAGGGATACGTTTCTAAGACTTTTTCAAGCAGGATGGGAGCAGTTGATTATCTGTTAGCATCGGGCTAGCATGTTAGCATATAGCCCAGCCTGGAAGAGAGAAGGACAGTAAAGGAGGGGATAAGTACTGATAAACAGCCATCCATCAATCCATCCATCCATTTTTCAAGTGCTCATTCTGGTAAGGTTTGTTGGGGATAAGGAGTTGTTTTGTACCTAAATAAATCAATAAATCCAATTTCATTCAGGAGCTAAACTCACCACAGATTCACCAGTAACCCAGTAACCTAACCTTTGTCTGTATCCAAGGGCGTCACTGAGTTATTAATATTGGGAGGGGGGCAGGGACAGATCCATTAAGCCCGTCTCGCATTATACCGTACGATCCTGTATGCATACCTATGTATAGGCTGCTTGTCCATCTCAATAGTAACTGAATATATTTGTTTATGCGTATGAAGCTGAAATCATCAGCTCATAGTTTTTTCCTGTCCAGTCAGTGGGTTAGATGAGAATCAGATTATTTGGAATATATTGGGTTGGGCCTGTTTTGAAAACACCACTGTTTTGAATATGTATCCCGTTCCCCCCTCCCCACCCCAGAGTTTGTTTCTTTGGGGGTGGGGGAATTCAGTGGGGGAAGTCAAAACCTGCATAGCTTCAGCTTGATTAAGAAATGTCCAGCTCCTCTTTTACACGAACACGGCTCTGAAGGATGCACATCTACCTGGGCACATTTTAAACTGTGAAACTGCTGAGATTAACAAGCCTGGCTGCTCCGGGCTGATGCTTGTGTTTACATGCTAATCGCTTCGTTCAGGGTATCAACATTTCCGTTTGGATAATTTAAATAAGCAGTGGGCTCGCTACCCTCGCACCGGAGACCTCTTCACCTATTCTGTACTACTGCATTGGGGCATGTTTGCAAAAATGGCAAAGAATGATGCAATGCATTCTTATACTGAGGTAATACTTGTTAGATTGATTAGCTGTCACGCAAATAAATTACACAATAATTTCTTTTGTCAACAGAGGACAAAAATGTTAAAAATAAAACCATGTTACGATGTTGCATAAGAGCACCTGATGCATTCCTTATCTCAACACAGTTTAACATAAGTTATCTAGTACATTGTGGCTACAATTAGAATGTGATTCCTCAACAGCTAAGATAATGGCTGTATCAATTTTACGATAACATCGTCAAGAACAATATCATTATCGGCTTGAGCCAGTGAAAGTGAGTAGCTTCACTCCACAAACACAGTTCAACCTAGATAACAACTCACATATGTTTGTTTGCCTGCTCTCAATTTCATTCATTCAATTTCAGAGTTAAAAACCTTTCCCGTTCTAGTGCGATCTCTTTCTGAGTAAAACAAGAGACCTCACATGACATACAACATCTGCAGCTCTTCTGAAAAATCATCGAGAGCATTTCGAACGAGGTACTTAAGCAACTCATTTATGGATCCGTAACACTTTTTACCGTTATATTTAGTTGTCATTGTATTTTAACCATTGAAAACCAGAAAAACATTTCATCCGTAGATTCCAGACTAATATTGACATTCGCAGGTTTCCACTCAGTGATTTAACAGCTCTCTGAGAAATTAAAAATACCAAAATTAATACTTATGAACTTTACAAAAACCACTTCAGTAGCAGAATGAGTAGTATTATTATAGTTATTATTTTTATGCATATTTTTCAATGCATACACATCACCAATCACAGGAAATGTATTATGTGAGAATAACATTATTCTAGTTGAAATCCATAAAGAAACATTAAAACCCTTTGTAAGTCAGTATAGGCACGGTATGGCATAAATCGTTATACTGAAATTTTAAAATATAAATCGATTTTTAGGAAAATGGGTCATTAACTTTTTCATTAATGGTAATAATGCGTTTTTCTGTCAGATGCTGAAGCTCTGAGCTTGGGTTACTGTAATAGAGATGCTAATTTGGGGGGAGGGGTGGGGGGAATTTTAGCATACATCTATACATTTATGCACATTTATAACAGGAGGTCCATCCATAGCAGAGATAATGTTCTCTCAGAACTGAAAGATTAGCATTTCATACTGTTCGGAAACATTTGTCACTAAATAAGTTTCCTCACACATAAACAGAACTGCACAACTTTCTCCAAACTGATGTGTATTGGATCGGCATTTTTTATATTGCCTTGTCCTAGTGTTGACAGGGGTTTATGCTGTAATAAATGATACGCAAAGTTTGTGTTCTCTAGCGTATTCATTGCAGGGAAATATGGTAGTAAGTGTATATTTGTTCAGAAAAAACATTAATATTATAATATATACAAATCGGTAGTAACACAATGAGAAGTAACAATATTTTCTTTTTACTTATATTTTATTAACAAGGTGTGTTCCCCCCTCCCATTTCCATACCTTTTGATTTGTGTTTTACAAACGGGTCAATACAATAGATCAGAAAACATAAGTCAACGGTCATTAGCCTCTAGTTATTGATGGAGTTCATTATAGGCTGTTAATTGTACGTGCAGTAATTGCTATAGAAATTAATTTCAAAATAACATGGGATTTAAAACAATTGTTTTGCATTTATGCTACATTTTATTTGGTATATTTTTTTAATAATCACTTTTGTCACGGTATTGTGTTCCACAATAATTTACAGACTATTTTTAAAAGGGAACCAAGGGAAAAACACAGGGATACTTTTCTAAGACTTTTTCAAGCAGGATGGGTCCAGTTGAGCAAAGGGACAGGCAGCCCAGACTGGAAGAGAGAAGGACAGTAAAGGAGGTAATAAACACTGATAAGTTGATTGTGGGCAGTGGTGGCTTGATGGTTAGGGAAGCGCACTTGTAAACTTAATGAAAAAGATTGCAGGATCAAATCCCCCACCAGCCAGTCACCACTGAGGTACCCTGAGTAAGGTACCGTCCCCGGGCGCTGAATTAGCTGCCCCCTGCTATGTCGCGAAAGTCACATACGGGTTAAGTGCAGCGGACGCATTTTGTTGCTGTGTGCTGTGCTCTGGCGTGTTGACAATGACCGCTAATCACCTAATTCTAAACAGCCAGCCATCTATTCATTTTCCAACAGCTCATTCTGGAAAGGTCGGTGAGGATAAAGAGTTATTGTGTACATAAATAAATCAATACATCAGATCCCATTCAGGAGTTTAACCAGCAACCCAGTTGCCATTTCCATGTCCTTTGGTATGTATTTTATATACTTCTAAGTTTGTGCAATAACTAGCCTGCTGCCACTCATTTGTGGAGTAACATTTACAGTCTTGCAGGATGTGCAACACCACAACACCATGCACAATACTAATATTATCAGGTTATAATACTATCAGAGTGACTACTGTGACAAGAGGCTCCCTATCACTGTACAGCTTTTTTTAAGCTCATTTACCCCTTATCCTTCATAAAGAACTACTTACATAACCATAAACTTTATTGAAAACAGATTGTATATCTTTTCTCCTAAAGAGTTTATACTGTAATTTTTTGATACATATTCTCTTTTATATTTTATTTGATCCTCTTTAAGTTTTGTTTGTGATATTACTTTTCTTTCCTGCTATATAGTGTTTATCACGTCTAATGGTCTCTGTCTCTCTGTGCAGTTGCAGCATGAGGAATCTCCCTATGGGATCAATAAAGTTTTTTTGTGATTCTGGTTCTGATTATTGGGAGCCTTAAAGAACACAGCATTGGTTCAGAAACCTTTCTTGAGAAACTCCATGCGCAGTATTTGTCTGTTCGGTTTCATAGCTCACTTAATTAACCTAATCAGGTAGCATGAGATGTTGGCTAGCTGAACAAGGCGTGCTAGTGGTCGAGTTCAACAAATACACAGGTATATCGGGTGGTGGCTGCAAGTACAGGGGAGACCTGAGAGGCCTTTAAATGGCTAAGCTGACACACTTTGACAGAAACATAAAATCAGGTTATACGTGAAAATAAAAATTCAAGATTCAAGCACTTGATTTACTTTTCTTTTGAACTGCATTATACCCAGCTAAAGGTTTGTGTTAAGTCATATTATTAGGAATGCTTCAGCTACACAAATACCAATTATGCCAAAAAACATCTGCTTTATATTTAAATGTACCTGAATATAATTGAAGATGACCATTTCATAACAAAAGGCTCAAGAACTTACTATGCTGTTTTGGTGGCATTTCAAAGACAGAAGAATTTACTTTGTTCACTTAGTAGAATTATCGAAGGCCCTATGCAACATAAACACCACGAAATGTGTGAGCTATCAGCATAACATTAAACAAATAAGCCATTTTCCTAGTTTTACAGCTGAGCAGTTCTCCCCTAAATGGCTACAATTTTCCCACTTTGAGCCTACAGATAAATAGCGTGTTATTGAGGGAACACGCCACTGTCACCCAGAACGGCAAACAACAAAAGAAGCCAGTCTGCTTTTTAACCAAAATAACAGCTGCAGATGTTTACTGTTAGTCTCCCACCCACAAGCAATTTAATAATTACCAATTAAACCGAAAAAGCTATTAATGAATGGTTACTCAGTTAGGTGGAACCCAGTGAATGTTACAGCAAATAATTCAATTAAGACAGCACAGGTCTGTCTGTGAAAAGTGGCTTATCAGCAGGTGGGTGGTTAGGAGTAAACAAAAGTTACATTGGACCCAGCATCCATCCATCTGTAATTTCATGACTGAAGAAAACTAATACTCTAGTATCAATAGATACAGTAATCTTTTAAAAATGGCAGCCTTTGTGTGAATTTGTAAACTCTGTTGGAAAAATCTGATAGAGATGATCACTTAAAAAAAGTGCATGGTAATTCACAAAGCAGATGTTTCTTCTCAGCATTCTCGTGGGTCAGGAACTACGTTATGGTGCATCATAGACATATTCTTTAAAGCTTGAACGAAAGCTCATACAACAGTAGCATCGGCTTCCATTGAGATGGCGGACCCCGTACGGCTGCTGTCTTGACTGGGACATCTGTAAGAGCTGGCTAAATACCGGAGGAATGGAGTTTGATGTGTACCAATGACGCGACGAAGCTGCGTTTGCAGTCTGCATTGCTTCAGCACGCCTGTAAAGTGATGGTCAGAGTTTGACTGCAAAAAGTGCAATAATTAAGAAGAGAAGTACGATAAATGAAGGAGCTGGCAAACGGCCCAGACGGGAGCTCCACAGGAGGGAGTACCAAAGTCGGACTGTGAAGTCTGAGCACCTGGAGCTGCAAATGGCTCTCGCTATCGATGCAATGAGACAGAGATGTTTGACTGCTAAGTAATGGGTGGATATGGTCTTATTTGCTCATGCGTTGCTGCTTCAAAATGTTAGCCTCCAGTTTTAAGAATAATATGGTTTTTGTTACAATCAATCAGTTTTATTTTGTTTAACTGGAGAAGTATTTTATATATATAGATATATATAGACACACATCCCTGTGACCATGAATAGGATAAACATTTTCAGGAAATGGATGGATGGATGGATGGATGGATGGATATACATACATACACCATGTAATCCATTTGGGAGAGACTGTGGAGTGGGCACTGGGGCAGGTGAGTAACACTCTTGGTTTTTTCCCTCACACAGAAAGCTCGTGAGCTGGCTGGGTACCTCGGACTCTGGTCCTCAGCTTTCGCACCAGCTGTGTTCTTACTGCTTGCTTTGTTCCTTCTCTCCCTATTGCTCTGTCTGACAACTTCTGTGAAAAAGTAATTAAAAAGTTTTTGTTTTCATACTGCAATCAGTGGGTCCTTATCTCTGGATCCTGCTCACTTGCTGACAGTTGGTGGACAATGCAGGCATTGCAGAACAGGAAGCCGATCTGTATGCAATGCAGATGGATGGGGAGACAGTTTTCATATTGCAGCTGCTCCTGTGACTTCTGCAGGTGTACCTCCAGGAGCTGATTGCTCATCTTGCAGCTCTCACTCAAGTACTTGTAGGTAACTGCCCCACTAGTGGCTAAGGGTGTTGTCCATTTTGGAGCCTACTAGGTTCTACCTAGCCTACCTCATCACCATCACAATGCCGAGAGGCAGTGATAGCCATGTCAAGAGTGGGCCAAAATTTCCTAACTGGACCAGATTGCCTACTACCAGATGGAGAGGATTACATTAGGAATATATTCCTGTATAATTACTAAATGCCTGTTTAAAAAGTGTGGTCAGTAACCTAATCCAAGAATCACAATATTTAAGTAACGTAACCTGATCATGGAGGAGAACAACTTGCTCCATGCGATCATCAGACATTCTGCTACGAGATAAGAACATTTTCATTTGAATGAAGCACTAAAGGATATTACGTTTCAAGAAGAGCTGCTTAAACAAATGAAATGCAAGTAGGGAATCCATGCTCTTCTCATGATCAAGTAGAAACTTCTGAACCTCTTTCTCTGCTGTGCTTTCTCTGCCTCATTTGTCTTTCTAAACTAAAAAAAAAAAAAAAAACTCCTCATCTGATACATCAGTCTCAGAGCTGATGATCACATCAGCTGCAGGTGACCTAGATTCCAAAGATGTTGCCTCCTGGACCACCGTCTTGCGCTTATCCTATTTTCTCCACAGGGAGCCAACACTTACCATTCCCTCCCCCTGCAGAAGATCAATAGATTGAGCAAGAAGCTGCAACACGGCTACATACTCCCTGAGAAACGTTATCTCACCCCTAACCTTCCACAAATGTCACCCAGCTGATCATCTGTGAGACCAATCAGTTTCGCCAAGGTTCAAAACAGGGCACGGCGTTTAATTCCATCACTAATAGTTTTAATACGAGATGGACAGCAACCCTGTGAGCAATGTTAGTCATTTTCCCTGGAATGAACAGCAAGGTAGTCAGAGGATAAGCTGAACAACAAGATTTGCTGTCTGCATTTTCTAGTGTTACGTCTGAAAAAAAATAGATTTCTGTTTGCGGTTCATTCAGTTTGTCATTCTGCTTTAAAGACAACATAGTGGCAAAATTTCCACATACTGATAGCATTTTTTGCAATGGCTGCCATGGTGAATTGTTCATGTGAAAGCAGAGAGATGTCTAGATAGAGGTGTTGTGTGCGCAGGTGCTGTCTCTACAGAAAATCATTCAAAACTTATTGTAAGTGTAATCCTGGCAATAAACCTCATTTTTACACCCTGCCCTGGCTGACCTCTGACTATTACGATTCCCTAAAAATTAGGATTCTAGCCTGCTCAGATTCCTTGACTGTTGCCTGTAGCATACCTGGAGGGCCATCTTGTACACATATTCTTAGACATTAGGTTCAATGCTGCTTTGCTGCCAAAAATTTAGTCCATTGGGACCGTTCTGAACACCTGTGTACATGTGGAGAGCCGCACTACACTAGCTGCCCCAGCATGTATCCAGAGACCACTAGGTGAGTAGACACTGATGACCAATATTATGCCCAGGCTGCTGGTCGACATCCTGCCGGGACGTGATTAGTCAGGGTTTCAAACCCTACTAGCATCCACTACCCCCGAGAGAAGATCTGGCCCCAAGGGAACCACCACCGAGATGCCCTGGTCCTAGTACCATTGTTGAACATGAGCCACTAACATCCTCTTTCAGATTTCTCTCAGCATTTCCAGCAAAGTCGCTGCTTTGCCAAAAATCAACTGCTAGAGTCATGTGGTAGCCATTGAGGGGGAAATTTGTACACACGGGAAGCTCCCTAATGCCTACTTCCTAGTCAAAACTGGGACAGAGTGGAAGGAGCTCTTAGTAGTTCTCTGGTAACATATGGACCCCAGTGGGATTGGCCTACCTACTCCTCATAGCAGGACACTAGGTATGACCACCTAAGTAAAATACTATTGAAAGTGCTGTCTTGCCTGCCTGAAAACCACTACATATTCCACTTACCATCATCCACATTCCCTTTAACTGGATAGGGATGGATCTGGTTGGCTCCTCCTTAAGTGATACCAAGGTCATGATTATATCCTGGTCATTGTTGACTATCTCATCTGATACTGTGAGGTAATGACCCTTGGTAGGCCACATCCAAAAACGTGGTTAGAGAGCTGTTTCTCCTTGCCAGCCAGGTCTCCTCAAGGAGATACTAATTGGTTAAGGGTCAGCATTCATGTCAATGACCGCACAAACATAGATTTGTAAAGTTCATGTTGAAGGGTAAACATATTTGCCCTTCTGTATATCACCCCCAGACAGATGGGTCTCATCAAGCATTTTAATCAGAACCTGAAGCACATGATAAAATGGGCAGCTGCAGAGGACAGCAGGGACTGGGACTTGATGTTGTCATATATCATTTTCGAAATCAGGGAGGTCCCCTAGGCTTCTACTGGAATCACCTCCATTGAGCTCTTGTTTGTGAGATAACCCTGAGGATTGCTCAATATTGTATGCCTGGAAGCAGGTACCCTCCTCCTACTGAACCATCTTATATAGGAAAGGAGAGGGAGGATAGAGTGGGTCTGAGATTATATGGAACAGGTTCCTACGAGAAAGACTGACCAGCCCAGGTGCAGAAGTTCAAGCCCGATGATTGGGTTTTGGTGCTTGTCCAAACCTTCTTGTGTAAATTCCTCACCAAGTTGCAAGGGACATATAAGATGATGAAAAAGGTTGGCCCCATGAACTGCAGCAACCAGGCCTGTGACAGGATGAGCATTGCTTTCACATTCACCTGCTGAAAAATTGGATTGATCTTACCCCCCTGTCCACCCTAACCCTTCCTCCACAGAAGGACCCCCAGCTTGGGCTGGATTTTGTGGAAGCCTAAAAGCAGGACCTCCGGGAACTCCTGGATCAATAGAGATATGCATTTTCTGCTATACCAGGTCACACTGTAATAATTCATCAAAACACTGAGAAACCCCATTGCATCATTGTATGCTGTCGGCCTTCGCTAATCTAGGAGGTCTGAAGGGCAGCTGTGATCCAGAAAATGCTATGGCTCAGGTTGAAGGAGGAATCCCAGAGCCTAATACTCATGGTACCAAAGTCTGATGGGTCTCTGTAGATATGCAGTGTCTTCCGGAGGCTGAACAAGGTGGCAATATTCCACAGCTAACGTCTCCCATACACTGATGAGCTGGTGGAATGAAGGCTTGATATATCAGTACCTTTGACTTCACAAAAGGGTACTGGCAAGTGTCGACGTGAGGCTAAGGATCAGACTGCCTTTAGCACCTTGGTGAGTTATGGTTGTATAAAGTTCTTTCTCTTGGGATAGATGGGGCTCCTGCCACCTTTCAGCACCTTTATCAGCTCATCTGACCTAGGCATTGGGTAACAATCTAACAGAGACATCTCATTTATGGATTTATGGATGTCATTGTACAGTCATGGCCAAAAGTTTTGAGAATGACACAAATATTGGTTTTCACAAAGTTTGCTGCTTCAGTGTTTGTAGATTTTTTTGTCAGATGTTTCTATGGTATACAGAAGTATAATTACAAGCATTTCATAAGTGTCAAAGGTTTTTATTGATAATCACATTAATTTTAGGCAAAGAGTCACCTTTTGCAGTATTAGCCCTTCTCTTTCAAGACCTCTGCAATTCACCCTAGCATGTGTTACGAACCGTGTGTCGGCAAGCGGAGAAGCAGGCTAGGTCGCCATGAATTCTATCAAAACGGGGTTCATTTAGGCAAAGACGGCAGCACAGGACAAATGTTAATGACCGGACTGGGGAAACAAACTGAAACGTGGACTAAATACATGACACTGATCAGGACAACTCAAAATAGCTGATGAACACGGGGACTCCACACAGGGTTGATGAGGGGGCATGGCACAAGAGAGGAGCGGATGATCGGGGCATGACAGGACCCCACCCCCAAAGGCGCGCATTCCGGGCCCGCCCAAGGGGAGCAGAGCGACGGGGACCGAGGACACGACGGAACCTGGGGAGACAAAAGGAACAACAACCTCAACGAGGTGCAGGGAACAAGACAGACACATAGAAGAGACACAGAGACAGGAACTCAGACAACAACCGACAAACCACGGGAAACGCAAACAAGCACAGGGGCAACAACACAGAAGACACAGGGGGAACACCAACAGGAGGAACAAAAGGGCCAGGAGTGAACAAAGGAGAAACAGGAGGACGAGGAGCAAACACAGGGGGCACAAAGGGACCGAGAGGCACAGAGGGACCAGGGGCGAACACAGGGGGCATGAAGGCAGGGGGCACAGAAGCAAAAGGCGGGGGACAACAGGGAGCCCGAGAGAACCCAGGCGGGCAGCGGGCGGAGAGGTCGCAGGCAGGAGGGAGGCCGGAGCAGGAGGGAACCCCACAGGGGCCGAGGGGACGGGACGAGGGAGAGCCGGAGGGGACAAGGAGGGAGCAGGAGGGAACACCGGCGAAGGCAGGCAGGAGGGGGAGCCGGAGCAGGCAGTGGGGAAGCTGTAGCCGGTGAAGGCGCCGTCTGACGCCCAGCCAGTGCAGGGGGGCCCGGAGACGACTGCCGAGCCAGCGCCGTAGGACCCGCAGGCAGCCACCTAGCCACCGCCAGGGGCCGAACGGGCGAGCCAGGGGGCAGGGCGGGCGGGACCCGGGCCCGACACCTATGTCTCCTTCCCTTTCGGGACACCGAGAGGCGGGTTTCAGCCTGAGTTGACCGTGCCGGGGCGAGGGACAAGGAGTCATTTGGGGGGTCCTCGAGGGGTCCCACTCAAGCTCCTCCTCCTCTCCGGAGGAAGGAGCTGTAGTCCCATAGTCCGGGACCTCCTTGGGGACTAAAGCCAGGGCAGCGGGCACGGCCGCAAGAGCAGGCTGAGTCGTGGGCGTGCAGGACTGGACGGACTGGCCGGGCGAGACAGGAGAGCCGGGCTGGACGGGCGAGACAGAATCAGGCGTGCGGCCAACAGGGGGCGCCTCGGTGGGCGCTGCAGCCTTAGGAAACACGAGGGGTGCTACAGCCTCAGGAAACACAGGGGGCGCTGTAGCCTCAGGAAACCGCGGAACCCGCAGGATAATGTCCTGAATGGACCTGGCCCCTTTAAGGGCCAAACGCGTCCCAATGAAAGAGCAGGCGGCTGGCATTAGCAGCAAAGTGGCGGGCGGATGAACCTCGGCGTCTGTCTAGGTGAAGCGGCGGTGACATCATCCGCGAACACCGGGAAGAACCTCCCACAGCTGTTTCGCCGGTGAAGTACCTGGTTTTGGTTTCAGGAGACCGGTCGTTCTGTTACAATCCGTGTGTCGGCGAGCGGAGAAGCAGGTTAGGATGCCGTGAATTCTATCAAAACGGGGTTTATTTAGGCACAGGACAAACATTAATGACCGGACTGGGGAAA
This sequence comes from Mormyrus lacerda, assembly GCA_015163995.2. Taxonomy (NCBI): domain Eukaryota; kingdom Metazoa; phylum Chordata; class Actinopteri; order Osteoglossiformes; family Mormyridae; genus Mormyrus; species Mormyrus lacerda. Next base: position 928,937 of record JAABNX020000122.1, on the reverse strand, counting down.
CAAACTGAAACGTGGACTAAATACATGACACTGATCAGGACAACTCAAAACAGCTGATGAACATGGGGATTCCACACGGGGTTGATGAGGAGGCGTGGCACACGAGAGGAGCGGATGATCGGGGCATGACAGCATGCCATCAATCAACTTCTGCACCAAATCCTGACTGATGGTGGCTCATTCTTGTTTGAACAATGTTTGGAATCTGTCAGAATTTGTGGGTTTTCGTTTGTCCATCCTCCTCTTGAGGGTTGACCACAATTTCTCAATGGGATTAAGGTCTGGTGAGTTTCCTGGCCATGGACCCAAAATGTTAAGGTTTTGTTCCCCGAGCATTTAATTATCACTTTTGCTTTATGGCACGGTGCTCCATCAGGCTGGAAAAGGCATTGTTCATCACCAAACTGTTCTTGTATGATTGGGAGAAGTTGTTCTCAGAGGATGTTTTGATACCATTCTTTATTCATGGCTGTGTTCTTAGGCAAACTTTTGAGTGAGTCCACTTCCTTGGTTGAGAAGCAAACCCACACATGAATGGTCTCAGGATTCTTCACTGTTGGCATAACACAGGACTGTTCTTCACCAAAGAATCTTTTTTCCGGATGACGGGTAAATAATAAATCGGAAATAATCGGAAAGGTCGTAAGAGTAAATGATTTTACCTCAGTCCTCACCAGTCTAATCCCTCTACCTTTTGCAGAATATCAGTTTGTCCCTAATGATTTTCTTGGAGAGAAGTGGCTTCTTTGCTGTCATGGTTAACAGAGGAAGAACAATGATTTCAAGAACCACCCTCCATTTAAAGCATCCAGTGTGCTATTCTAACTCAAATAGCATGAAAGACTGATCTCCAGCTTTGTCCTTGTCAACACTCTCACCTGTCTTAATGAGAGAATCACTGAAATGATATCAGCAGGTCCTTTCATAGCAGGACTGAAATGCAGTAGAAATTGTTTTTCATACCAAAGAGGGACTTTGCAATCAATTGCAATTCATCAGATCATCTTCATAACATTGTGGAGTATATGCAAATGACAATCTAAAACATCTGAAGCAGCAGAATTTGTGAAAACCAATACTTGTGTCATTCTCAAAACTTTTGACTATGGCTGTAGAATCATAGGGTGCTGTCCAGCTTGGGTACCATTATATTAGACTAGTTCATGAACTCTGGCCCTTCTCTGTCATGCCTGGATATGACATCATTGAACCTTCTCCTGGAAGGTATGACATTAAACATTGGGGACATAACAGGGCCACTTGTGGGGTGCAAATGTCATGGCAGGTGACATGGGTCTGCCTGGGCACTGCAGAGAGCACGTCCTGGTACTGGTCCAGTAGCTGTACCATCTCTTGACACAGGTGAGGCATAAGGTATTCCCCAGAGTTGACCTCTTCTAAGGCTTATGGGTCAGAGTCTAGAGGACCCCAGACTGATATTACAGGCACAAACTCTCTCCACTTTTTTGGTTGGTGGATATGGCAGATTTGTACAGTCTTCCTCCATCCTTGTTGGCTGACTTGGTACTGGCCTCACCTTCTCCTCAACAATATGTGGCCCCTGTTAAGTGGCGAGACATTTCTGTGTAGTTAAAGGCAAAAGAATCAACATGCTCACTTAGTTGGAACAAGACTGGATAGGCTAATTGTACACCTGCTGTTGTGCTTATTCCATATGCTCTTTTACTGCATTTACTCTCCAGATTCTCTTCAGAATGTCCTGGGCATGTTTTGATCACCAGCTAAAAGGGGGATGGTTGAGCCTCCCACGCTTCCTTAGCCACAACGAATGGACCACATGGTCTTTGCATAAAAAGGACTTTGAAAGATTGTTGCCAGTTGAGGCTTGGGGCATCTACTGCAACACACACAGCACATATGGGATCATGCGATCCAAGTCATGCCTATCCTTGTCCAATACCTACATGATCATCATTTTCAAGGTTTGATAAAACTGTTCTACTAGCCCATCGGTGTGAGGGTGATAGACATAGGTTTGCAAGTCTTGCACATGGAGCAGTCTGTACAGGTTAGACATTAGGTGTGACGCACAGGGGTACCCTGGTCCATACCAAGACCTTGGGGATTCCCATGCAGGTTGTCTTCTTTAGGGGATTAGCCTAGACCTATTAGTTTGTACTCATGGATGTACACCTGGATGTACTCATGCGGATCATTTCAAACAACTATTTATTAGTTAGGAAGCAATCCTCATCCTCAAGGTTCCCTATCAACCTCAAGCACCTGTTCCCAACAGTGTTTGAGCTATTCCTCCTCTTTTTGAGTGTGCTAGAACAGTGGAACTCGGGTGACAAGCTGAAATGAGAGACAGAGAGGGATAATAGGCTATGGGGGGGGGGGGGGGTCATGGTCAA
>JAABNX020000122.1:912275-926462 GCA_015163995.2 Mormyrus lacerda | reverse complement strand
CCCCCATGGTCCATATCTATGACGGCTTTCAGCACTTTGTAAGAAATTCTTTGTTGGAGGGTCCTTATACAGTACATGGCTGAGCCAGATAGGTTCCGTGCTCGGTGTCCCTGTGGAGCTTGAGAAAACAAGAACAATCTCACCCGATCAGTGGTAGAACAGGAAGCTCTGCAGTACCCCAACTTATAGGTCCTCATTCTCAGTTTGGCCTTCCAGAAGAACATTGGGCTTGAAAATCTATGAGACATTCCCGTAAGGACAAGCGAGGGGCAGTCAGTCATCCAGAAAGTGCCTTGAGGGCAAGGTGATCAGATGATACTGCTCCCTGAGTCCATCATTGCACAGATTGGTTGTCCCTGGGTAATTTCACTGTCGTGGAAGAGTTGATTGTCTCCCCATGCTCCACCTAGCTAGCCAGGTCTTGGAGGTCCCAGGAGGGTTCCTGACCCCTGGGCATGGACTCATCTCAGGGATAGCTATTATTTTTCGGTTTCAGGGTAGAGGTGTCCTATTGCGTTTGCCCTTCTGGAGCTACCTCATGGGGGTTGTTATTACTATCTCTAAGGGGCAGCATCACACTTTTGGTGACATCAGCCAGCTGTCGAGGTGTTGTGGGCACCATCTGTCTGATAGTGAGCTGGAGCACTTAAGGCAAGGCTGTAAGTACCCATCCACTGTTACCTGTTCTACTACTTGCTCTGGTGTTTAACCAACGCCAGGTGATCCGTAGCAGTCAAAACATCAAGTTTAGTGTGCCAGCAATAAGGTATATTTCTACTGGTGAAAGTCTTGGGCAACATAATCCAGGGAGTGGCCACCTGATATAAGATCTTGCAGTTCAGTAGCCACCATTGTTGAAAGTTCGTAATAAGCACCTTGTGATTCCCCTGTCAGAAAGGGGGTAAGGAATGATGGTCCACCCCACCAGGCACCACCCCTCCCGACAATGATTTTGACCATGACCATGATTAAAAGATCTGGAGATAATGGCATGAGCTTGGTCAGGAATCTTTGCACATTCCAGCAGTTATGGGGTAGTAGTACCACGTCCCCTGCAATCTGCTGCTGCTTTAGGACAGCCTCAGGTAGGGTAGCCATGTGATGTGCAAAAAATAGCTGGCTGCTCAGCAAGAAACATGGCCCACTTCTCCAGGGTGGGGTGATTAGCCGGAAACCCTACAAAAAGGAAAGGGAAAGCAATTATAGGGTATTCTTATAGGGTTTCTTTTTTTCTGGGTCCAGCTACTAACCCAAAAAAAAAAAATCTGTAGCCTATGCCCACATTCTTCATGATATATCGTAAGATGCTTGCACAGAGGCGTGGAAGGATGGTTGGGTGTGTTTCTGTTGAAATGCGGAAAAACTACAGCAAGCAAGAGGGGAAAAAGATCCAACAGGCATTGTAGAGTGGTAAGGGTTATGCAGGGAGGTGGTTGTCAAGTGCCGGTCTCTTTACTGTGAATCGGCGCCTCCGGGATCAGGGAAAAGAGAGCCATGAGTTTGGGAAGGTAAGGGAGGCATCTGCTGCCTTTTGCAACTTTTATAACATTTACAAAATTGGAGGTGGATAAAAAATATAAACCAAGCCTAAAATACAAGTTAAGGGGAAAGTAGTCCTACGCAGAGGTTTGCTCAGCTGCTGTCATGGCCAGAGTTATAGGGGTAACTGCACTGATAAAACACCTCTTGTCCAATGTCCAATCAGATTTCTTGGATGGCATTATCTGTTGTGTAATATTATACAATATTACATATACATAGGGGTGGCATGGTGGTGCCGTGGTTAGCACAGTTGCCTCACACCTCTCAGACCTGGATTTGATTCTCCACCACAGCTCCATTTATGTGAAATTTGCGTGTTGTCCATGTGTCATCATGGGCTTTTCTCTGAGTTACCCAATTTCCCATATCTGTGCATGTTGTGTGAGTGTGTCCCACAATGACCCATCTTGGGTTGTCCCCTGTCTTGTGCCCGTAGTCTCTGTGATAGGGTCCTTACCACCCACAACCCTAAATAGGACAAGCATTTACAGAAAATGGATGGATGGATTATATATACAAATAGTTATACATATATCCACAACTATCCCTGTTGAATGGATTGTCCCATGTCTACGAGTTGACAGCCTTTTGTTATTTGCCCTATTCATAAATATTCCAGGAGTAATATTCAGTGACCTTCCTTACACGTGGTGAACCTCTTCCTTTGTTCTCGTTGAATAGCTGCTCCCATTTTTCTCTGACTGGAACTCACATCCATTTGTGATGGTGCCCCGAACATACCTATTTCACATAAATAGCAGTCCTCCTTGGTATGTGTCAATGGCCCAGCAGGTGATAACTCTATACGTGAAACGAGCATTCTTAGGCTAGAGGACCACAGGACATACTCCAAGCTCTCATGTCAAGAGCAACAGCAACCAATCAAAAGCCACCAAGGCTCGAGCCTGCATCTGGAATATAAAGACTTTGCAGGCCATGTTCCAGAAATCTAAACCAACACAATTACATCGCCTTGGAAAAGGCTGCCTGTGAAGACATGTTTGCCAGTTTGCCAGTCAGCTTATATTGTGATTAATCACAGGGAGTGTTCGGTTTGTCTGTGGATAGAAGTCAGTTTAGCTAGCAGCAATATCACTGTATTGAAGCTGTTTCTCTGAACTCAATACAACTCTCAAGTGCATATCTTGATCTGAGGCAACTTTATGTGTTCTGATCCTTTCTTCTTCTAACCTTGAACTAGGGGAAAAAGCCCAGGAACTTGGAGAACTGATTCCCCTGTTTGTGGACTCAGCTAAAAAGTCAGACAACAGCACTCTCTGTATCTGTTTTTCCTCAGGTTTTTAATGATTAAAAAAAGTAATTCTTTAAAACAACTTGGAGGTTTTTTCACTCCTGATTTTTACACCATGTTAACATTTCAGTCTGTTACTGAATTATTCATTCTTTGCTTAAAAAAATGATTCTTTTCAGTTTCACATATATTTCTGCCTTATACCACATATAAAGAAAATCCATCTAAGGTGTAATTTGATCACTTTACATCATTTTGGCTCAATCACACCAGCTTTATGCAGATATATTAGTGGCAATCCGATTTTAATTACTTTGTTTGTAACAATGCCCATTTTCTACGCAATGACATTTTTCCCACTCTGTCTTTTTGCAATATTGCTCTCCCTCTAATATCTCCCTCTCGTGATTTCACTAATTAAACTTAGATTATAACCGAGAGATATCAATAAGCTCTCTTTGTCTGAAATATGTTTAGATTGATTGTTTCAGCTTTAGCTGTGATTTCCTGCACATCAATAAATATAGATCGATACTTTAAGTTTTGTTCACTGCCTTTATTAAAAATAGATTGACCAGAGTTTTCCCCTTTACAATGCAAGTTCACCAAGCTATAATTGAACATCTTTTTCAGATCTCTTTGGCGCTGGGCTGCTTCTCAAAAGAGAAGCAAATATACACGCTGATTTCAGACAGAGGATAGAGTCCTCTAATAGCACACCAAACTGACTTTTAAAGATATTCTTAGGAACAATCCTGTATACACCTTGACTAATGGTGGTGGAATTACCTTTATCTATACATAAAACAGGTCTGCAGGTAGACGGACATGTGGGTAACCTGACATTATATCAGATTTACTGTGTGAGTTTAAACATCCGTAGTAACACAAAAAACGTCAGTGCAAGCTAATTAATAGAATCTGGTTATTTATTTATTGTGATGCAATCAGCATCCCTGGCATTGATAAGATCTGTCAAGTCATGGGCAAGGATGGAGGCAAGACAGGCGTGGGGGAAAACCAAATGGGGCTTTAATAAAAGAAATTGCCAGACAGGACCCAATGACAGAGCAAAGGAAACAGACCACAGGGAATCAAAACAGGGTAGGGAGGATCAGGCAGAACCACTATGTCATGACCCACATGAGCATGGAACCGGGAAACGTGAACTGGAGTCTCAGGATCAGGGAACGAGGGGTTTATTAGAATCAATCCTTCCAGGGATGCAGGAACACACATAACATCAATGACTGGACAGGGGAAACACCAGATGAGGCGAGGAGGAAACAGAAGGGGACATCAGTGAAGGCGAGGAGGGAGGTGAAGCCCGGCAGGCAACAGTGTAGCCACAGCTGGCAAAGGTGCAGTTGACCAACGAGTTGGAGTGGGGGGACCCGAAGGCGACCGATGAGAGGCAGCGGGGGAACCCGCAGGCAACCGGCAGGGTTGAAGGCGACCAACGAGGCATTGGAGGGGGACCTGCAGACGACCGCTAAGCAGGAGCCTAGGGGATTGCCGGCGACCACCGAGCAGGAGCCAGAGGACCCGCAGGCATCCCTTGAGCCACAGTCATGGAGACTGAGGGCGAGTCAGGGGGCAGGGTGAGCAGAACCTGACCCGGCACAGGTGTCCCCTCCCTTTTTGGGAGATCGAGAGGCAGGCACCTGGCCGGGATCTGCCCTGCGGTGGTGGTGGAGGGGTCCAGTGGGGCCTTCAGGGAAATCCCCAAGGGGTCCCACTTGAGCTCCTCCTCCACCAAGGGGAGAGGAGCTAAGATCTGACAGTCGGGGACCTCCTCAGGAACAGGGACTGGGGCCATGGGAGTTGGGGACATGGAAACAGGGTCCGATAGATCGAGGATAGGGTTCAACGGGGCTGGGGTTACAGAAGTCAAAGGGGCCGGAACAGGAACCTCGGGTGCAGTAGGAACCTCAAGGGCCAGAGCAGGAAATGGAGCGGGAACCTCAAGGGCCAGAGCAGGAACCTCAGGCGCAGCAGAAACCTCAGGAGGCAGAGCAGGAACGACAGGTGCAGGAGTTACAGGAACTGGGGCAGGCCCCGCAGGGGGCGGAGCATCCACCGCCAGTGTAGGAACCATGGGGGTCAGAGCATCCACTGCTGGTGCAGGAACCACGAGTAATGGAGCTGGGGCTTGTGCCCTGGTACCAAGCACTGCCCGTTTAAGCACCTTGGGGACCCATGGGATGGCATTCCAAACCGACCTAGCCTTTTTAATGGCCAGGTATGTCCCCAGAATAGGGCGAGCTGCTAGTGTTAGCAGTGAAGCGACAGGCAAACTCTTCAGGGAAGCGGTTTCCTGCACGAACACCACTGGGTTTAAAATCAGGAGGGACACCTCCCGACACCCGGCAGGGGAAGAAGTGGAAATGGAGACAGCCTCCAAGAAGATTACTGGCTCATCCTCCGATCTCTCCACTTTTTCTTCCTCTAGCTACCTGCTTTCAACGAAGTCCAGGGTGCTTCTGGAAGCTCTGATGGTGGATCGGGAAGTAGCCCACTGTTAATGCTGTAATCCATTTGCCTCGGGATCCGATTTTTGAATTCCGAGATTACATCACATCCGCCAAAAACTCGGGAAAACTGAGTTGGATGTGTTTCATGTGCCACAGAAGTAGCAATACCATGAACCCATATGAATAAGCAAGATAGCCGGATAACTTGTCGGATTTAAGGTGCCTCAGTTTAAATTATCTTCGTTCACTTACAATTATCCCGAACTACCTTAAATCCGACAAATAATCTGACTCATCATGAAATCCAATTGTAGCCTGGTTAATTGTTGCTATTCTTAGCAATATCACTTGATACATTACGCGAGGTGCTTCATCTATAAAACTCCGTAGCAACATGTCCACAGATAGGTTGGATGCGATTGATTTAATGAGCCAGAAATGAGAAGTAGTACTTAAATAGGATAAAAAAAAAGTTTCCCTTCTTTTGATAAAGGGCACAGCCATCTTGGATTCTGAACTCGGGATCCTCTGTGCTGTCCGAAATATTTCTCGGATCTCCGAGAAACAGGGACTTCAAAACTCGGAATTCGACTCAGAATCTGAGTTCCAAGGGCAAATGGAATGCACGATTAAAGCTATCTGTTGCATCGTATTTCTGCCATTCGGTAATGGACATCCCCTTTAGGACGTCCCTGCACAGGCCAGCTAGAGCCCTAGCCATGGGATTCTCCTAAACTTCTGGTTGTGCTAGCCAATATGTCAACTCATCGACCAGACCGATGTAGCGAACTTCGTGTTTGGGAGTCCAGTCTAAAGTTTTGGAGAAGGTTGTTTTTAATCAACTTCAGTCTTCAGTCTTTTTTAGAAGAATTCAGCATCTATGAGAAGTTTCAGTCAGGCCTTAAGCTCCACCACAGTACTGAGACCGCCCCCTTAAAAGTTTTTCTTTTAGCTGTTGACTCAGGTCAATCTGCCATGTTGGTGCTTTTAGACTTATCCTTTACCTTTAACACAGTTAACCATTCTATTCTTTTATCTCGATTGGAACAGTGTGTTGATATCAAGGGCACTGCCTTCAAATGGTTTAAGTCTTATGTGTCTGAAATGAGTTTTTCTGTCCAAATTGTTGATTTTTCTTCCTCTGTGTCCCCTCTGCTGAGTGGTGTTCTCTAAGGGTCAATTATAGGTTCTTAGCTGTTTTCTTTATGTATGTTGTCCTTGGTCCCCATTATTGATGGGCATAATATTTCTTACCTCTGCTTTTCTGATGATATCCAAATCTATCTCCCCATCAAAGCTAATGACAAGAAGTCATTTTAACCACTGCTTAAGTGACCTGAAAACCTGGTTGAACTTTCTATGACTTAATGAGAATAAGACTGAGATGGTTGTTTTTGGTCACCCTTAACAGCTCAATGACTCTGCTCGCATTTTTGGCATTTTAGGGTTTAATACTCAACCTTTTACCAAGAATTTTAGCTTTATTCTAGACAGTGGTTTTATATTTGATAGACAGATTAGTTCTGTGGTCAAAACAAGTTTCTATCAACTCAGACAGTTGGCAAAAGTCAAGTCCTATCTCCCTCGTACAGATTGTCACACTGTATGCGGGATGCAGAGTGGAAACAGAGGGGCGGCAGTCAAGGAATAGGAACGCGGGGTTTAATCCATAGGAGCAGAGACAGGGCAAGCAAACAGATTTGACAATGCAATGACCAGACTGGGGAAACAAACTGAAACATGGACTAAATACAATGGACTAATGAAAACAATCAGGAACAGCTGGTAAACACGGGGATTCCACACAGGGTAGATGAGGGGGCGTGGCACACAGGAGGAGTGCATGAGCGGAGCAGAACCCCAAACTCTGGGCACACCTAAGGGGAGCAAGGAACAGGACCGGGGACATGGGTCCTGGAAAACAAAGCAAAAGGGCATAGGAAATAGCACAGACAAGCAAAACAGGCACAGGGAGACTAACTCAGACAAGAGATGACAAATCACACGGAATGAAAAGAGACACAGGGGCACCAAAAATGGGAACATAGAACCCAAGGAGGGAGACAACGACAGGACAATACCAGGGGGCACACCCACAGAAGGCACGAAGGGACCAGACAAGAACAAACAGGGGGCACACAGGCAAGGGGCACAGAGGCAAAGGGCGGGGGGAAACGGGAAGCTGGAGGGAACCCCAGCAGGCAAGGGGCGGAAGCCACTAGGGCAGCAGGTGAACACGAGGCCGAAGCCAGAGGGACCCTCGGCGAGTGTGAGGAGGGAGCAGGAGGGAACGATGACGGGGCGAGGAGGAAGGCAGAGGGACTGATTGAGGGGGCGAGGGGGAAGGCAAAGGGGACACAGGCAAAGGGGAGGAGGGAGCAGGAGACGCAGCAGTCAAAGGTACAGCCGCCGTCTGACCGTCGAGGCATCAAAGGCAGGACCGCAGCTGGCTAACGAAGTGCAGGAGGCAGAACTGGAGGCGTCGCCGAAGCCAGGGGGACCACATGCGACTGCGAAGCCACAGCCAGGGGAACCGGAGACGAGCCGGGGGGCAGGGTGGGCGAGACCCAGCCCCGGCTCAGGTGTCTTCTCCCTTTCCGGGAGACTGAGAGGCGGGGACCTAGCCGGAACTTGTCATGCTGGGGTAAGGGTTGAGGAGTCACTGGGGAGGTCAAGGTGATCCCTGAGGGGTCCCATTCAAGCTCCTCCTCCATCTCTACTAAGGGTGGAGGAGCGATGGTTTGCCAGATTAGGACCTCCTCAGGGACTGGGACCGGGGGTATGGGAGTAGTGTCCGGGGGACCAGGGATGTTCAAACAGGAACCACGGGGAACTGAGCAGGGGGTGAAGCAGGAACCACGGGGAACTGAGCAGGAGATGCAGCAGGGACCTCTGGGGGTGACAAAGTAAAAGGTGCAGCAGAGACCTCTGGGGGCAACGAAGCAGGAGGCGCGGCAGGGACCTCTGGGGGTGCCACAGGAGCAGGAGGCATGGGAACCACAGGGGGCAAAGCTGCAGTAACTGTGGCTGCTTTGAAGCAGTGGCAACGGTGACTTCCGGAGTGATCACCGCTGAGCTCAGAATCGGGAGGGGTCCTCCTGACATCTGGCAGTGGAAGCAGCGGAGAGCGAGACAGCCCCTAGGAATGCCTCCTGCGTTTCTTCCTGCTTGCGTTTTCTCCGCTTTTTTCTCCACTTTCCTGCGGTGGGTGGTGGTGCTTGGAGTACCTCCAGTAGCTCCGAGAGTGGACCATAAGGCAGTCCGCTGGCTACCCTCCGCATATTGGCTTCTGCTACCCCGCGTCTCAGCTGCTGTAAAATATTGCGCACCTCTCCTGTTAGGTGCATATCTCCGGGGAGGGACATCTTTTCCAGGACATCCCTGTCCCAGTAGGCTAAAGCCTGAAACTGGGGATCATCCTGGATTTCGGGCTGATCGAGCCGGTATGTAAGCTCATCTACAAGAATTACTTGTTTTGCGAGTCCGGCCATTCTGTCATGCCATGTGTGGGACATGGAGCAGAGACAGAGAGGCAGCAATCAAGGAATCAGGGAACACGGGGTTTAATCGACAGGAGCAGGGACAGGGCAAGTAAACAGACTTAACAATACAATAACTGAACTGGGCAAACAAACTGAAACGCGGATTAAATACAATGGACTAATGACAACAATCAGGAACAGCTGGTAAACACGGGGATTCCACACGATGCAGTTGAGGGGGAGTGGCACAAGGGAGGAGCGCACGAGCGGGGCATGACACAGATTTTGAGAGAGTGATCCATGCTTTTATTTATACTTGGCTCAACTAACTCCCTTTATGCAGGCCTGGGGCACTCTGGTATTCGGAGACTACAGTTAGTCCAAAATGCAGCTGCTCGGCTCCTTACGGGGACAAAAAAGCATGCGCACATTACCCCAGTTTTGTCCTCTCTCCACTGGCTTCCTATATCTTTTAGAATTGATTTTAAGATTTTATTGCTTGTTTTTAAGGCTTTAAATAGCCTAGCCCCTTCTTATTTATCAAAGCTTTTAAATATCCACAACCCAGTTAGGATGCTAAGGTCCTCTAATCAGATGATTCTGGACGTTCCCAGGACAAGGCTCAAAAAATTCCTTTTCAGCTGTAGGCTCTGTCCTGTGGAACCGCTTACCTCAGAACATCAGATATTTTCGTAATTTAGAGACTTTCAAGTCATTAAAACCCACCTATTTTCCTTGGCTTTTTGTTTGAGTTGAGCCCAAACATCTTAGTGCAGCATTAATGTACCTGATTTTATTTGCATCATATTTTTGTGTATTCTATTGTCTCTATTTTTCCTTGTTTTATTGCTGGCTAACCTGTTAAGCACTTTGGTCAACTATAGTTGTTTTAAATGTGCTATACAAATAAAGTTGAAGTTGAAGTCATTCTGTCACGACCCACGTGAGCACAGAGCCGGGAAACATGAATTGGAGTAACAGGATCAGGGAGCGAGGGGTTTATTAGGAATCAATCCTTCCAGGGACACAGGAAACACGTAACATCAGTGACTGGACTGGGGAAACATACTCGAACGTGGACTGAAATACACAGAACTAATGGCAGGAAACAAGGAACAGTTACCGAGGTTAACGAGAGGGCGTGTCACACAGGAGGATTGGATGAGCAGGGTGTGACACACTAGGCACAGGGCATACTGAGGAGCAGATAAATGGTAAATGGACTGCATTTATATAGCGCTTTTCTACTCTTATGAGTACTCAATATGTGCCTCACACTCACTGATCCACACACACATTCATACATCGGTGGCAGAGGCTGCCATACAAGGTGCCAACCTGCACACCGGCAATGACCAGACTGGGGAGCACAGCACTAGGAGGCACTCTTATACACCACTAATGAGGGAGCAGATGAGGGGCGGCTGGAGTGAGTCACATGAGGGCAGAAATAAGAGGTAAGATAGATTAGTAACAGGTGTGGTTTGTTAGAGTCACGCTAGGGGAGAACGAGTGGGGCAGGGATGCAGGGTGTGACAAGAAGTTCTTATTATCATCTAAGCAACCCCAGTCATAGCTTGTGGTATTATTAAGAGAATAATATAATAATAGTACTTTTTAGTGGCTGTAAAGATTACACGAGGGGGAGAAGGTTTAATAAACCTGTTTGTGTTATGCTCTTTTTTTCCTGAGAGAGACCAACCACTGCCACTGCTACAGAGGCATAGAGATCCCAGAGCCAGGAAACATTTTAATAGCCTGTCCATGTCCGAAAACTTCTCCTGACTCGGACATCTCTGAACTTTCACCAAAGCTGGAGTATTCTTTTGAGGCGATGTGACCAGAGTTCCAGTCATGCAGCTGGATTTTTATTCGTGCACTGTACAGTTTGGGCATATCTTCTTCAACTTCAGCTCAAAATGATTACAGTATATATATATATCTTATATATATATATGTATATAGAATACATTTTTAAACAACTTGTTAAAAGTACCAAAAATTGCCTAAGAGATATATATATATATCTATTATACTGTAGTTATCTATGCAACATAAACCTTTTTCCCTCTCTTGTACTGTAACTGTACAGCATACAACTATCTACAGTGTATGTGACTTTGCTGACATCCTCATTGAATTTCATTTGCCAAACGTCCATCATTGTAAGAATTTTTGGTTTCCCACTATAGCTAATTCTGCATCTTCTGCAGATTTAAGTTGGTTTTTTATGAACATCAGGACCCATGTCATTCTGTTAGGGCGACTGACGCAGGCCGGCGGCACTCCGTTAATCTAGACAGCACCTCAAGGACACATTTACATTATTAGCCTGACTGACGATTTTCATTCAAAATGACTTCTTCACTCATTTTGCCACCTGGATATTTTGAGTTTCAGCGACCTTCCCTGCTCAATGGTAGAACAGCAGAGATCCTTCTGGAACAAGCAACCTCTCTCTGCATCCAATGGAATACATATTCCAAGTATGTATGTGCAATCTTTGTCTGTATTTGTGGCACTCATTTTCATCAAAAATTAGTCTGGCATTAGTCAGGTACTAATGCCAAATGAGTTTAAACTCTGGTGTCAGCTCTAACCATGCAGGCACCAAACGGATTCAGCACCTCGCCCAGGATTTGTGGAAAGATGTCTCATGGCGATATTTTAATCAATGCGTTTAATCTGAGAATTGTCATAATTAATCATTTACAAAGGTAGAGGAGACTGCAGCAGTGTGGCCAGATCTCTGGATGTTGCCGCACTTATAAAATGGGATGAGCCGTGTGTTTTGGAACGCGTCCATCTCGCACGCGGCGGAGAGACAGTGCAGGGGTGGAACCAGCGACCCCTGCAGCTGTGGAACAGTGGGGGAGACAGCTCAGATCTCCATGCTGACTAGAGCCCCGGGGGGGGGGCATCGGGGGTTAACACAAGAAGCCGCCGCATGGCATCTTCCGGTAATAGCTGCAGTTTGACCCTCAGCCGAGCCGCACACTGCCTTCGTCCACATCCCATGATTAATTGCCTGGAATTGCTGGAGTTGGCAAGCACACTCACCTAAAACACCATGCCGCTGACCCGCCAGTGTTAGCCAACTGCGGGGGGAAAAAGCAGAGCCTACAGTGCTACTATATCCAGTAGTGGGAGTCCAAACGCACGTGGTTTAATTTGGCCCGGTTAATCAGCTCAGTCACCATTCAGATTAATATCAAGATCAGATTTTTGGAGGTGAAGTCAAAAATCCCGCAGGTGGCAAAATAAGAAAGTTCTCTTAGCTTTTTCTCTGACTTCTTCAAAACATGGTTAAAACGTCCAGACAAATTTGTATTGCCTTGGATAAAAATATATATAATAGAAATAATAACAATCCACTGTCACGATTTGACAGAAATTTGACTGCCCTTGGAAGTTTTAGTTACACAAAAAAGTTCTGAGGGCAGAACTTTTCAAGCAACTACAGGTAGCGAGACCAAGCAATCAGATGTCTTTGTCCCATCTCCTCTAGTTGTTTGGACCCACCTCCTCTACAATCTGATTGATTATCTCTCTGAATCAATCATTTTTTGTTCTGCCCTCAAGATGTCTTTGTGTAATACAAAGTACCGCGAGCAAAAGATCTATGATTCGATCCTCTCAACAGTTTGTGCTGATGAAAAATAATTGGAAACTAAAGAAGAAGCAACTGCATATATTGTGGATGGAAGAGCTCCGTCTGATCTGAGCTCAGGCCATGAAAAGGTGATCTGTGAGGCTGCCGACGAGGCTGGATTTGTTACTCGAGTAAATTACCTCAACCTCCATGATTTTTCACCCCAAACTCAGTCATTTTAACCATTTAAAATCCAGGTCACTATTACACCCCCATCACTGCTGCTGTCATTTCCATTATAAACACACAATCATTTATGCACTAGGATTTATTCACATATGAACTGTAGTTATTGTCATAGAACAATCCATTCTGTGATTTTAATTACTTTCTATGCTGTTGTTATTTATCTTGAGGAGACATGATATCCAACAATGGTGAACAGTTTTATTTTTCTTGAAGGGGCTTGATATGCATGTAGGCAGCCTGCAAAGTTTTAAGGACCAAAGTACATGCCAAAGGGAGAAACTCACCATAGAAAACACTATTCTCAAATCTGCCTGAAACACCTCCTTGGAATTCCAGCCCTTACTTCTGTGACATGATGAGGTTGCCTCATAACATAATCCTCATTGGCCATCTACCTGCAAGGATCTGTCTCCAGCAGGGACGGGCAATCTTATCCTCCTGTGTGCAGGTTATGTTTTCGCCTAACCTTTAGGTCAGCTGCTCAAACCCATGTTTGAAGATTCTTCAACTAATCAGTCCTCTTATTATTAATCTAATTAAGAATTTGCAGCGGAAACCCATATACACCATGGCCCTTTCTGGATAACGTTGCCCACCCCTGGTATACAAACTAGAAGGTAGGGGTGGAATGTGTAGGCCAAGGTGACTGATCGGGCAAACTGACCAATCAGAGCACACTGATCTCATTTGGGTGGCGCTTTTACGCCATAACAGTGTTTCAGACAGAAGGTGAATAGAGATGTACAGTATGAGTTTTTGGAACAATTCGAAGCATGTAAATTTACTCTGTTAGGCCCCAAAATAAAAATATAAACAGTGAAAATGAGCATAATAAGGTCCCTCTAGCGTAAATATATTTTGCAGATTATGACTGTAAACGAATCATGTTTTTTCCAACATAATATTTTATTATACAGAAACTTTTTCCATTTCCATCGATCTGAAGTTTTCTGACGATGCACTTAGAGTGCCCTAACATTATTTATGGATATGGGGAACCTTGTGTACTAATGATATTATGCAAGCTACATGTTCCCCAGACTTCTGGCTGGTCATTTTGCCCTACGACTGAAAGTGAGGTGTGATAAATGCATCACTGCATGTTCTGGCACCATGTTGTGATTCAACAACAATGAATGTTCTTCATTACACTAGGTCGTTATCCACCTCTCCCTCCAGCCGTGGAAAACAGATCACGGTCAGCTGGCATCTTTGCTGCATCGTGTCGTAATCGCTCCAGGCCTCCGTGTCAGAAATACACTCCAGATCAGACATGGCTTGCATAAGGGGACCAAGATCACAGCAATCTTAATAATTCATTTAGAATTCTCACCTATCACTTTTACAGATGTTATATCACTCATAATGGCCATGCTTCTCTGGCCAGGACAAGAAAAAGTTAAACCCAGTTGTAATTACTAATTAAAAACCTTGCATATCTTGAAAAAGCTAAATATTTATGTTCTATATCAGATATGCACCTAAAATTTTACCTAAAGTGGTTACAGAGATTATGGACTTGTCAGGGTCAGCCCCTGTGTCTCACTGTGTCCCTTCCCTGTTTGGCCAGCAGGTGTTGCTGGTCATCCCGTTCTT